>CM040631.1:22999158-23200585 GCA_022818045.1 Neotoxoptera formosana | reverse complement strand
TAATAGTATATATTATGTTTTTACACATTTTAGCTATAACATCAATTGCATTAATTGCAAACGGTTTGTATACACTACTTTCCCTCATTAGATTAAGAATAACAATAACATTATCACTATCGTTGTACTAGTCCCTATCGACCTCAACATAATCATCCGATACACTAGCAATGTTCAATATCATGTTAATGATGGTTGTATTGTTTATTGAAATCTTAATGACATTATATTATTTTCGAACATGAAAATGTTTATCAACATATCCATATATATATATAACGTGTATAGGAGTATTCAGAGTTATACTGTAATATTAATAGTAGTCAATTCTGAGCGTGAATATATACAATATATAATATTTTATTTCCAATTTAAATTCAAAAATATAAATTATATTTTCAATTTATTTATTTTTTCACATAATTTCTATATCATAATGTTAATACAGTGAATTATAGAAATCGCGTGTTGTATGAAAAGAGGGTGGTGACATCGATCGCGTAGGAGATGACACATTAGAACCTCGTATTGCTACATTACCACACACGTCTTGTCCATACCATAGGTGTGCTAATGTACTTACAGCCATCGGTTTTTATTTCATTAGCATACCCCGGGTCGTTATAGCCATCACTCTGGTTAATTGAACACGTAAAGTCTTCATACATATTTTCAATACAAGACTTGGTGGCCTTATACATTGTCGGGCTACCTCCATAGGTTGTTTCCAGATATCCAACCATACAGTTCACTTGCTTTACGATCATCGGTAGAGTGATCAGAGTTTTACGAGTGACGGAGTCACGTATACAATACTCTAACTTTTGAAAGGGTTAGTAAATCTTCACGATTTAGTAGCACAGAGCACTCGGGATATTGTCTAGACTCGATGGAGATCACGTCACACCCGTTACTCCGTTTTTTTTCTAACGATTGGTCCGTGCTTTAACCACATCATTTCCATTCACCTCATTATACGATGTCTGTCATTAACATTATTGAGGTAGGTACTATAGGAGTCCACTTCATCCGTTGAATCTCCTATTGACATGAGACCGCTAATTCCACGAGTCCACTTCAAAGGTAGGGGTATTGATGGAGAGGTGTCTGACTCAGGTATTAAAGATAATATCTCCCCATCATCGAGAATATTCGATTTAAGAGCTCATATCTGATATCTATATACCGCTTGGCTGTTAGTAGACGAATCCACAATTCCAAAACCCTTCCCATCATAACCCCCTACACCGGAGCTTGTATTCGTCAACTAGTGATGATACCTACATTTAAAAATTTTTCGTTCTTCGAAATCCAATGCATACGTTGTGCAATCGATCAGCGGTGATGACTTTCGTGATCGAGGATTTTTTCATGCTCTTCATAGACATTTCACGGAAAAATAATATATGGCTCACATAAAAGAATAAAATGTTTAATAAACGTAATTATTACCGTGTTCTATAGGTAATTAGATATAATTTATTAGTTGCTGAGAGAGTATAGTAATAGCTTCGTCAAGGATAGTAATATTAAGGAACGATTAACTAATGATGTATTTAGCGAAGTCCGTCTTTTATTTATACGTTAAACCGGTAGCCCCCTCCCACCCTCTATATTTAAACAATATATTACATAACGATATACTACTAATGTTAGTCTAATAATATTCTTATTCTCAAAGCGGTTAATATGATTTTAAATTTTACACTGAGGTATTAAGAAACTGAACACTTCACTTATCCACCGAAAGGTGCGGTAGGGTCTAGTAATAGTATAATAGTATACACTCAACGTAGTATTTAGCAAACTATGTCTCTTATTTATACATGAAACCGACGAGTGAAATTGATATGTAATATTTTTATTTTATTTCATGATGAATAATAATTATATTCTCATAATTAATGGTTTATAACTACTTATATGCTTAGAATTAATGATGGATGATACGGCTCTGAACATTTCAACACGTATGAAAATCATGGATTCAACGTCGGAGAGTCTGGAGATAAGTAACTCTATAATATTTGATTTAAAATGTATAGACGAGTATTGATAAACTTTTTAATATCTAAGAGGAGGGGGCTTATATCATTATAAAAATTTCCCCTTAAACTATATCAGAGTGGTATGTTGAAGAATCGACGTGTGTATGAAAAAATGCGGAGGTGTACTCATGCCACTCCTGAATAAGGGGTGGATTAATATCTATCGTGAAGAAATTAATAGAGAGATAAATTTAAGGCTGGACCCCACCTCTTTGATATTAGTGGATTATCATTTTATTCGCAATACTCGGGGGATGTTAGACGTCCAATTGGCTGACACGCTAGCTGATGAACTTATATATAGATATAAACGGTGGGGGTTATGTATCTTATAAATGCTCCTTCACACATCCACAATATCCATTCGAATATAAAAATTTTTTTAGAGATATACCCGTTAATTATTTACGCGACATATAAGTTTATAATAAATAATTGTTTTAAAATAATCTATTGTTAAATTAATTCATAAGTATTTAACCTAATTTAGAAAAAATTTGAGATTTATGTATAATTTTTATTATCCCTCATTTTCTTAATAATACCTCCATTGTATTTGTATAGGTACTTCCTTTAACATTGTTAAAAATATATTATTTTATTTTCACGTTTAGTTAATATATTATGATTCATGAGATGTACTGTATAATCAATCAAAATTTATAATTAAAATATTATGTTTCAAGATACATTACTATTTCTTATATGTTATTAGAAAACATATAGCTGATAGCTATTACCCTCAGTTAATATAATATGTCTTTAGGTATATCGATAATACTTGTTGAAAATTATCATTCTAAAAATTAATTGAATCTATATGTATAAAAGTATGTATGTTAGTATAACACGTCTATGTTTTGTATGTATGTGATATATGTGATATATGTCCTTTCACTCATCCACGATACCCATTCGATTTTTTTTCTTCTTTTTTAGAGATATAACTGTTAATTAATCACTTGATATATAAGTTTAAAATAAATAATTGCCTCAAATAATCTATTGTTAATTAATTTATTATACACAATTTTTAGAAATATATTCGTTAATTAATTACTCAACATAATATATGTTTATAATAAATAATTGTTTTAAATAATCTACTGTTATATAATTCGTAAGTATTTAACAATAATTTAGTATAAAGATGAAATGTATGTACAATTTTTATCAACCCTCACTTTCTTAATAATGCCTTCATTATATATGTATACTACCTTTAACATTGTTGAAAAATATATTATATTATTTTTACGATTAGTTAATATATTTATGATTCATGAGATGCAATGTATAATCAATCAAATTTTATAATTATATATTATATGTTAAGACACATTACTATTTCTAATATGATATAAGAAAACATATAACTGATATCCATTATCTCCAGTTAATAAAATATGTCTTTAGATACCTATATCGAAAATATTTGTTGAAAATTACCGCTCGAAAGAACTATATACATAAAAGTATGTATGTTAGTATAATACTATTAGTATTTAACATAATTTAGTATACTATTTATATAGCTATCGATGTATGTATATGATTAGAAGTATGGGATACCTACTCTATTTTAGTTTGAAGTATCGATTTCAAGATGTAGGTAATGAGTGTATATTAGTATACTATTTATGTAACTATCAATGTATGTATGCTTGGAGGTATGATATACCTACTGGCAGTAGGGGTTTTGGTAGTATTTTTTTTTTAGTTGAAGCGAGTTGTGTATCACACAGTCACTAGTTATCACCTAAATATGTTCTATCAGTGAGCGAAAAAATATACTTTTTTGAGTACTTTCTAGTTTAAATTTTTAGGTGAGACGTAACCCCACTTGCTTCACCCTCAAAACCGTCACTGCCTACTGGTATCAATGTATCTTGGGTAATTGGTAATAAAATGATCATTTATCAATAATCATAAATGTTAGTTGTAAATAATACGATGATAGTGAATAGCGGAATAGCTATCAGACTATTGATACTATACGATGTGTGTGATATAGTTCACTGATTTGTGGAAAATTATAAGGACATCATCAATAATGTATGTATATATATATTATCATTGTTATCATATTTTATATTTATAACACAATTGAGTGAGGTATGAAACCGTACTTTGTGTATTACTAAAGTATATCATGAGTATGTGTATAATGTAGGTGGTGTATTATAATTACTTATTTAATAGACATAACTGCATAAGTTATACACATAGACCTTCATATCTCGCATCGAACGAAGATAATGGGTTGTTGTTAATAATTCCTTATATGCTTTATATTATGACTTATAAATCATTATAGTGTTAATAGTTATTAGATATAAGTTATACACATAGACTATCATATTTCACATCGATCGAAGATAATGGGGGTGTCGTTAATAATCCCTTATTTATATTCATTATACCTATAGAAGTATTAAAATATAAACATCTGCATTTACATATTTTAAAAACTGATTAGATATTAGTCTATGGCTATTCGTTAGTTGATAATTAATATTATAGAACTAGGTGGTAATTGATGTTATGTTGATATTATTCTATATAACATATTATTATGTCATTGAGTATATATTATTTTATAAGACTTATTATTTCAGTTAGGTTGAGAATATTCCTATGTAATATTTTAATCATACATATTAAACGCTCGTATATTATTTAATTTACCCACTCAACACTATTCAAGATGCATTATTTTATTTTATTATTTTTTTTATTTTTTTATTTTTTAAGGGGGGGGGGAGGGGGTATGTGATAGGTATAGATGGGAGGGGAAGGGCATGTACGGGCATGAATGAGAAGGGAGGGGGGTGGCCGGGCACGGTCGGGCACGGTCGGGCATGTATGTAATAGCTCAAACCATAGGGCGGGCGGGGTAATGGGTTTCGCGGGTTTTGCGGGGGGCACAGAACATACCAAAACATACTACTATTATCTACTATGTAGGATATACCTTATATTTATATATAAACGAGACTGTCACGAGTGCCTCATTCATAATCAACGGAGAGCCCAACTTACTAGAGCAACCGATTTGAAATTTTGATGATAGATTAATATTATATTTTTACTGTGCACTAAGAAAGAATTTTCAAAATTTTGATTTTATGGGGGTGAAATCGGCAAAAAAACAAAATGTTACGTGTAAATTGTATGCATCGAACAGTATAAGCTCTTATTAGCCGAGAGCCTCTAGCTGTACATTATACGTATATCACATTTTATTTGCAGGTTAATCTATAGCATCTAAGCTATAATAAATTGTATTGTGTGCGCTGTGTAATAAACAAATATTATTGTTACATAATAATAGAAGTCGGCTGATAACGTTTGGTGCGCGTGTTCCGGAGAAACGTCAATATCGGTAAAACACAAAAGCGCAAATCATCTATTTTTTTCGATAGACCAATAGTGCAAATTCTTTTTGTGAAAATGTCTAAACAATTATAATTATAATTTTTTTTTTTTGATTTTTTGGTCACTTACACTATAAACTACTTACGAAAAATCTTGTTTTAAATGTTCAATCCTTAACTATAAAAACTGAACATTTTATACATTTTTACTATAAAGTTATAGTTTTATAAATTTAAAAAATTTAGCTACAGAACAATTTTTAAATGTTCGATGATAAATTTCGGTAAAAATGTGTTGTTTAAATGCTTATAAAAAAAATTGTGATAACCCCTGAGACCACGACCGTTCCTTGCGCTTGGCCGTCTGCCGAATTCGACACTCGGCAAAAGACTTATGCCAACCAGTCCACGTCCACAGATCCTGCACTGCTGCAACAGGCGTCTGAAGTTTTGAACCCTCGGCACCCACCTGGTCATACCCCTGCCTTATTCATAAACCTTGGCACACTGCTATTCGTGACCACGTATAAAAAGACGCCTTCCACGGACTTTCATCTGCCCACCGGAGATAAAGCATACCACCGTTTACACGTTACCGGGGAGATGCTGAGATATGTGGTTCTCAAGCCCCGTCCCGGTCTGCTGAGAATAATACTGATAAAATACGAGTATAGTCATATCCTTCGGATTTATCATCCGCGGATTTCATCAATACGGGTGGTTCCGCCTGAAATATCCATAGTAGGGACGGATTGGGATATAAATTCGGCCCGGGAAATCTGTACCTATGTCGGCCCTTTATGAAAAAAATATACGTTCAAATTTAGTTACACAAATATATTAATAACTAACAAATTAATACATTAGTTAATCTTTGGTAAAAATAGTTGACCACCATCTTTTTCCTTATAAAAATATGCTGTGTCTTATTTTTTCGTATTAACGAGTATATTTTGGATAAAAACGATTTTACAGAGAAGTTTTTCAGACGGATGTTGTGCTGTGCCTAGTGCAGATCAGTCTGTTGTCTTATTGCGGTCGCTGCCGTCTATAGTTGAGTCTTCAAGTTATTGTTGCAGATTGAAATTTCAAATTTTTGTATAAAAAGTAAATTATATACTGTAAATACTGTTCTGATTACCACAAATAAACATTGAATTGGTTTCTATTTTATGTGTTATTATAATAAACGTACACTAAAAAAGTACACTATACAGAAGAATCGGCCCACCGGGAAAACTCCCGGCGTATACAGCCGGCCCAATCCGTGCCATTTCACATGGTTTAGATGTATGTAAATCACTTGAGGTTATCCTAACTTAATATTTGGCTCAGGCAACACTGGGCAGCTACTATTATATAAATACTTATACACCCAGTATCGCAAAGTGTACGGGTTTTGTTCGATTCCATTTCCAAAATAATGAAAAGTAACATAATTATTACAGCGGTATAATAAGATGGTAAAATGCGTATTATTGTTTTTATTATAGAAAATTGATAAAAAAAAAAGAAGTGATTTATACTACCGCTCCTTTTTGAGTTGATTCATAAACAGTATATTTTAGGTTAACGATTTAACATTTTTTTTTTCTTTTATTATTAATAAAAAAATAATATTATATGTATAATAATTATTATTATACATTGTTTTTGACGGTAAATATGACACTTATAATTAGTTTTTCAGTGTAATATCATCAATTACACCAAATACATGCTGATAAGTGATAAATGGTATAGGTGCATTGTGTTCAGGATAGTTAGGTATTCTTATGTTTTACATAAATATGTACCTATGATGTATGGTATCATTAAATAAAAAAAAATACAGAAACTTAAAGTATTTGCTGTCTTAGAAGCGTTTGCAAAAATAACAACAAATTATTATAAAATTTTTTAAATCAATACACAATGATAATTTGTGTGTGTCGTTGTTTAAGGTACCAAATTTTATTCTCTAATAATATTTTTAATTACGCTAATATTTTATGAATTATTAATAAATGAAAAAAAATTAGTTTTATTGCATTATTATATAGAAGACGGCGAATACCTGTTTTTACATTCAAATTTTATATGATATATTGATATATTGATATCCATCTATAATCTATATATTCTATTATCTATACTCCATAGTCATACAAATCACTTTGAACAATTTATTATCATAAATAGGTATGTAATAATTCAATAATTAGCGTTCACTGCAAAACAAGATGTTATTGTATTTATTTAAATCTATTCAAATGCAATAATTTTAATTAAACTTTTATGTATAAACATAATTTAACCATATTATAAAGAATATCACTCTCAGTTTTGTTTAACGGTACGAGAAATAATGTTGCTTCGTGTTATATAATTTATTATAATATATATTAATATATTATGTACTTGATTATTCAATTACCTCTCGTGTCTCAAGAGTCTCCTGGGTTGAAGTTTGGTCATAATAAAGGTAGCTTTGAAATTTGTTGAACATATTATTTCAAAAACTGTTGTAAACACAACAAATCGTATAGAAATAAAAGGCGAAGAGTATCATTAGTAGGTACTAGGTACATGCCCGGCGTGGCCTTGAAAAAAGTGTTATAATAATAATTATTATTATTTATAGTATGATTGTGAAACGCCAAAAAAAAGTGTACCTGATTTGCCTATTTAAAACGCCGTAAGATAAGAATTTCATAAAAGCATTACAAAATAATACTTATATAAGACAATAAGAGAACTGCAGGAAACATGGACACATTCTTGTAGAAAAGTCACGTCAAATTGCCGAAAGCGTGCACTGAGATATCCAAGTGGTAGAAGTTGTGTACTACCATTGATTATAAATACTAGTACTAGTATTTATAATCAATGGTACTACCTACATATTATTTTGTCAACAGTTTCGATGTAACTACGTCGTTACACTAACGATACTTTTGTAATTATTATTTTAACTTTAACGACGTTGTATAAATGTATAATATAATATCGATTCACAATTTATACTACCTTTCAATGGACAATGACGCTTATTATAATATTATACTAAATAGTATAAAAATCAATGGTAAAATTTAATTTAAATCCAATGAAAAATAATTAATTTATAAGTTTTTTGTCTACAATACGAGTACGTGCGTGTTTGTTTGTTGCTTAAATATTAACAAATCAAGAAAGAAAATATTATTAAAGACGTGTCCAGCGTAAATTTATTGATCGTATTTTTTCCCTCTTTCGAATTTTCCAATCGACAATAAAACTCTAGCTAACGACTTTGGCCAAGTTCTAAGAGCCCATATAATACCATTCCCCTCGATATATATAATTACCTCGATAGGCCATTACCGTTAATGAAGTTTTTGGTTTGAATATTAAAACTCTACTGACGGCTTGAAAAATATAAATTGCAATGTTGTATAAGTTTTTAACGGCTTCTAGAAACTTTTTTTTTCTTACCGAGTTGATGGCATTGGATGAGACTTCATCACATTAATAGGCTCACTATAACAATATTACGAATCATAAGATTAAAGGATTGAAAAGTTTACGGATTGACGGATTTCGCAAATGCATTAAAATTAAGGGATATTATACGCCGAAAGTACTTTATAGGAATCTAAACATTTCACGTATTGCAAGCACGTATTATCTTTTGTCAATAACTAGGGTTGGGGTTTTAATGCAATAGAAATTACAAAAAATTCATTATAAAAAAACCAGGGAAGTAACTCTGCTGTGTAGTAGGTGCGGACAAGGCCGTACATGGAAGGCTTAAGGTTCACCCCCCCTCCGAAAATTTGTTCCGAGTACAGTCTTGGGTGTGGATTTTAGGTAACTACCCAGTGGTGGTGAAATGATTGTGTAATGGAAGGAGAGATGTACCTATAGGCATGTAGCTGATATTGTAACTTAATAATTTGATTATTAAAAATATAATTTATGGTGGTAAGTAATAACTTATAAGATCAAATTAGGTATTAAATTAAAATCAATTAGTTTTAAAAATATAGGTAATATACTCATATAATATAATATAATGTATTCTTGTAACTAATGGCCTTTGTTTTCGGTGTTATCTTTCTTTAGATCAATAAAAAAAAAAAATAATGTAGGTATATACATTGTACATAAAATATAAAGGTCATGTCAAAAAATTATCCCCCATACCCTCCTTCCCCTCCGATTTGACCACCACTAAATGAACCCATACCTTGTTATTCAGTAGATATAGAAAGCCCATAGAAAATTATATTTTATAATAATTATACTGTTATTAATAATTAATAAGTAATTTATTTTTCTGTTAGTTATGCGGTAGATTGAATTAAATCCACATAGCAACTATACTCTGAGTGTGTATCAGTTTGAGTCAATTCAGATCGGCGCAACACGGTTTGGCCGCCTGAGTGTTTTTCATAAGTAGGCTGAGAAATCTGCGCTAGTGCCCTACATTATGCACTGCCTAATATTTGGTACCCACCCGTATGGCTATGGCTACACTGGTATTGGATTATTTAGTTATTTTTTAATAAATAACTTCTTAAGTACTCCAGTCTTTCAGAATCTGTATTAGTGATGTCGACTGTCTAATAATAACAGGTATTGTTTTCATCTATGTGGAACACAAACATATTTTTTATTAAATATCTATTTAATTTAAAATGTACAAATGTTCATACATTTTGTTTTTTTTGGTAAATTAAAATAACTGCATACCCATTTATCATCAGTTTTTTTTCTTACATAAAATGTATAATGTCTTATAATTTATAGGATAAGGATTCGTTTAGACGAAGAATTAAATGATTTCTTGGTTCTAATACAGTAAGTTAGTAAGCACTAAGCAGTGGCTACCGCAACTTCCTCTAAGATGCGTAAAATGTGGAGAAAATCATATAATTTCTTGCATTCTATTATATAAAAAGATACTCGTCCTCCTATACTTGTGCTATATATGTAACGCCGTAAAGGAAACCACAAAGTCAATTTTAGAGGCTGCCAAATCCACAGTATAATTATACTGTAATTATATATATATTATATTATAATTATAACCTTCAGAAAATATTTACCTTTAAAACATAGTAAATACATTTGATATGTTAAACACTCTTAATTAAATAAATACCTAAAAAAAAAAATATACCTTCCTATAAGTGAAAAACTGGAATTTAAAGATAAAGTTTAGCATAAAGACACATAATTAATGTATTATGAATTTTTAATTCACACTTAAAATGACAATTTCTCCTGAAATAATTTATGATATTTTGTTGTAATTCAAAAAAATGAATTGTAGTAACTTGAAATATTCCAATATCACTTGAATTGCCACTTTCTAAATTCAATTTTGAGCTATTTCAATGCATTAAAAATGTCTGCTGAATTATAGCTGAGAAATATATTATAAGAAAAGTAGTTTCACTTGGGGCCCTCACCTCAAAACCAAGCGTAAACAACTAAATAGCCGCCTACACATCCTTAGGCCTCTCTTGAAATCTAATATGAACATCTCCAACCGTCTACTACTCTATAAATCTCTACTGCAACCTATCTAGTCATACGGAATAGCTCTTTGGAGCACTGCTAAACCATCGAACACAAGAACCATACAAGCATTCCAAGCTATCTGCCTTCGCATGATTGCTAAAGCCCCTTGGTACGTCACAAATGTTGCTCTACATAATGACCTCCAAATCCCCACCATCAAACAAACAGCTATCAAATATTATCTTCGCTTGCACTCCAATATGGAACATCACCCAAATACCCTCATCGCTCAACTCCATACCAAAGCTCTTCCGGACAACCCAACCAGACGTCTCAAACGTGAATGGCCCAGAGATCTTCTCAACGCACATTAAACTCAACATGTTACTTATTATCTCTCACTAATTTACCCTCCTCGTAGAAATTTCTAATGTGAAACTTCTACTCATTGTCTTCCTCTCACCGCCTCATTAAATTATTTTGTTCACATTTACTTATTGTACCATTTTTGTATAGATTGTAAATTTTCATAAATAAACGACATTTATAAAAAAAAAAAAGTAGTTTGTTGGATACCTATTGAATCGTAAAAATAGAATTCTACAAAAAAAATTGTACTTACATGTGTCATGTGTGAGATTTTATGGTTAGTGTAAAATCAATTGATGAGAAACCTTGTATACCTAAAGTTGCATTGTAGTCTTAGATTATTATTTATTACAAACATTTTTAACAACAAAATAATTTGCATTTTTTTTGTATGTATTTTAGATATTTTTATTATAGATAAACATTTTCACACGTGCAAATTCTAATTTGTTTTACAAAAAAAAAAAATAATAATTAAAAATACCATTTGTTATTAATAAATTAGTTAGTAGTAAGATTGTCAAAAGAAACGTTTGGTGTATTTAATTTCGGTTATGTTATAAAAATAAAATTGTTCGTAGTTAAAGATTTACCAAAGGTACTATATTCAATATATTTTGAAACTGTTGCATTTCTTTTTAGTAATTCTCTGTTTTTTCACAATATTACTTTGTTAACATAAACTTTTAACAATTCAATTTAATTATTTTTGGAAACATCATAATTATATTTGGAATTATCATTTGTAGTTTTGTCTGCCTTGTCTAATTTAGGTTTTTGAGTAGATAATTGATCACCAGATGTTTGCAACTGCTTACTGGAAATGCAACCTTATGATTTCTTTTTTTAATTATTTTTTATTATATTTTCATCAATAGTGACTTATTTGAAACTATTTAACAATTCAATCTCATTTTGAACAGTTATATTTTAAAGTGTTGATTTAGCAGATACATTAGCAATTAGTTTGGCCTTCAAGAATGAATCAACATTTTTAATCGTTAAATTACATGTTTCTATGATTTTAAACAATATTTTGTAATAATATAACATATCATCAGAAGAGGTACCACTAGCATTTGTAGCCAATCTGATTTCATTACAAATTAGCTCTGATAAATCAAATTTCTTTGAACCAAATGATGAAATGTGTTGCTGAAACAAAAAAATTATATGACTTATTAGAGCATATACATACAAGTATATTATGATACGTTAATTTGAAAGAAAAAATATGATAAATTTAAATAAAGTCTAAAATGTTAAGTTTAATATTTTTTTAAAAAAAAAACTTACAACAATTATATCATTATTGAGAATGTCTGGTTGTTCAATTAACTTAATAAATTGCTCAATGCCAGATCTTAAATTGTTTGTAAACAATAATGTATATGAACATAACTGAGATATGATTTTAGATTGATTGAGTCCATTATATTTAGAAACCAAATCAGTAAGGTATGGAACAGGATCTTCACCATTCTTTTGTTTTTTAACTACGAGTCCTAATTCAGTTTCTAATTGTAATATTTCAGTTTCTTTGGGATTTATTTTTTTACACTAAAATAAAAATATATATAAATAAACTAAGTAAAATAGAATATAAATATTAATATTACAATTTTTTCATAATAATATGCTTCAACTGCTTTTCCGATAGCTTTTAAAACTGTCACATCATTTTGTGACATTTGAAATGCTTTTTTTAAATATTGTATTCCCAATTTAAAATCTTGAACCATAGTTGGAAGAGTCATTAATGTCTTAGCATACTGAACTACCAAATGAGGGTCTTTTGGTTCTATGTTCATGATGTTTCTACAAAAAAAAATAATAATTATTCAATTTTAATTGTGTTTTAATATATATATATAAATATACAAATTATGTCTTATGCAAGAATTAAAATTGTATTTATGCTGACTTTACTTTTAAAAATCGACTAAATGTTGCTATAAATAATTTATTATATTTATTTTACATGAAGTAAATTGACAACCATATCATAAATTATATTGTATTAATGCAAAATCTTAGGTAATTACATTAAAAAAGTAATTTCACAGATAATATTAATAATCTATCACTTACTTGATCAAATCCGCAATTGTTTGGTTTTCTGGTAGATTTTTTTTAGTTGTAGATTTATTATTTTCATTTTTAATGTTATGATAATTTGCTATAGTTTTATCATCCATAACCAATTTATGGTAGTAAAGAGGATTTTTTCCGTTAGACAAAAAAATTGCTAAGTGAATTGCATTTATCTCATCATCAGATGGTATCGATTTCTGTAACATCAAGAATTGTCTTTGAGCTGTCAATGCTAGTGAATAAATATAAAACCAATGAGAAGTTTTGGGATCTAAAGCACATGCTTTTTTTGCCATTCTGCAAGATTTTGACGAATGGAGACCATTTTCCCCATATTCAATTAATACAGCAGCATGTATTGCATACACAGAAGCTCTTGATTTAGAATTTATATTTGCAAATGACAAAATATCTTCCAATAACTAAACAAATAAAAAATAAACGGTAATAATAGGGGTGGGTAGATAAATATTATATAGTTTACAATAGAATAATAAATTTAATTATATTAAACTAAGTGAAACACTAAACATGAAGTGGGCGGATAATAAATTAATAACTTGTTTACAATTAAATAGTAGAAGCTTTATTAAATAGCAACTAAAAAGTTTAGATCCTGAGCAGATCAATGAATGTATTGGTTTTACAATGATGTTTTTTTGTGTCTGTCATCATGTTTTGTAGAATTAAAAATGTTTAGATTTTCAATTTCAATATAGTTTCTAGTAGAAAAATGAAACTAGTTGGTACCTAAGGAGGTCAAAAAGTAAATTGGCAAGTTGTTTTAACTGGGATTAAGAATATTAAAGATACATTTTCATAATTTTTTTACAAGCATTTGAAGTAAAAGTATGATATTTAAACTAAAATATAATTCACGGGAACTTGAAACTTATGCGTATACTTTATATTATACACAGTGACATTTTCTAGACATTGAGATGCATTTTAAGCATTGGCAAATCGCCTATATTTACCGTGAACCTATTCACACATTTCTATGGTAAGGCAGTTAAGACTATTGGGCAATGATTAGCAGTATTATCACACCCAACATTAAAAATCTTCTGGTACTTAAATCCTTAAATGTCCCTGATATACAGTAGATAAACAAATAAAATATACATTACAGTATGTATCATACAAGAACAAATAATTACATAATAACTTACCCATTTACATTCTTTTGTAAGGTTTGTAGCAAATAACATATGAATGAAAGTAGCCTTCATGACATGTTGTAGACCAGCATTTATAGATAAATAAAACTCATCAGTACCTTTATCTAATTCTTCAAGCCATTTACCAATTTCTAATATTTTCATTTGGGCTAATTCAGGTTTACCATTATGAAAATATTCATAGGAAATAATTAAATTTCCTATAAACCTAAGAAAATAAATTAAAATAAATTATTTAAAAAAACAAATAATATTATACCTATATACTGTTGTATTTAAGCCAGGATCAATTGGGCATGTCCGGTTTGGAGGGCCACAATACATTTATTATAAAATAAAACTATGAAATAACTTTTTTTTTAATCAAACGAAAGCTTTAAAAGTCAATTCTAAGGGCTAAGGCCATTCTAAGTATACATTATTATTTTAAATAAATTTATAGCAAATAAAACAACTAATGTCATTATTATAACAATTGTTTTTTTATTAGCTTATACTTTTTATGCTTGTTTTTTCAAGGTATTTTTTATAAAAATTAATTAAAAACATGGGTAATTATTAACATTACATTTTTTTGATAAACAAACTTACAACACCTATAATTACTTATTCAAGTATTTTTTGGACAATACCTAGAATTTGTAGGGTAATTTTAATAAACAGGTTTACAAATTAAAGCAGCGGTTTAGTATAACAACAAGTTATGTATAACTTAAACATAAAGTAGCGGGTATAACTGGTTTTAACTGTATTATTTACATTGGATTATCTATTGAAGTATATAACTAAACAAAAAATACAAATTTATAAATCAATTAAAAATGGATAGATTTCAACCTTAGATAAAATAAATAGTATTTTATTATATTAGATACTTACATACCTTTCTAACGTAAATTCAGATGAAGATATATTTAAATTGTATTTTCCATATTTATTCCATATCCATAAAATTAAATTTTTTTCATTATTTGGTTTTATATTCCAAGTAAATAAACATTGAAGGTTATTTAATTGGTTTACAATTCTTTTGATATTTGGATCCTTGACTAAAGCAGATACTAGATGGTTTTTTCCAATAAAATATAATTCACTTTTAGTGTTTTTTAAATGTTCAACTGAAGCTCCATCATTAAAATATTTTGGAAAACCGTCAAAATCATTTATAGAAGATGGTACAAATAAGGAATGGTATACAATATCTTGCAATATCTCAATAGCATCAATAATGTTATTTTTTGACACTGAACTATCACCATTATCTGCATTTTTGTTTACTTTATTGATTTCAGAAAGGAGTTCTTTAGTATCTTTTCTAGTACTTTCAGCTATTTCATATTCTATTGCATATGTAGCAATCATAGCCTCTTTCTCACATTTATTAAGAAGTAATTTAAATATTGATCCAAACATATTTATTGTCTAATAGTATAACCTATTAAAAACAGAGAATGTGTTAGATTCAATTATAATAAATTAATAACTAATATCCATTTAATTATATTATAATACTTATTGTTTTGATACTAATAATATTTACTACTAGAAAGGTACCTACTACCTATAACAAGTGTAAAATTGAATTTTTTTCAAATACCATCAAGTGTTTAAGCTATAACTATTGATTATAAATACTAGTACTTATAATTAATGCTATGAGCCTATAACTTCTATAATATTAATAATCACTTATTTATTTTTAAACACTAACAACAAGGATAGATTAAAATAATTAAAAACTTACTTTTTAATATGTTATGTAAGATTATAGAATATAGATTCAAATATTAAATAATCAACATCATATTTAATCCACAGATACCTATGTATAATATAATAATAAAACATGTAATTAAATCACAACTGGTATTTAATCTATAACGATTGACGAGACCAATAAAAATTGTATTTTAATGCATACCTGTGTAATTATTAAGAATTTATTAGCTATTAGGTATAATAAAAAAAATGTATTGTAAAATTCACGGTCACCGGTTGTTGAGTGGTGAGTGGTGGTGACGCAGACGGCAAACTAAGAACTACTATAGATAAGGTCTATTTTAGTCCATACCTCCATGGTTAAAACATTTAATCTATTCTGTGGTTAAAAGTCTTAAATTCCGATATTTCCGTTATCTCTCTATATCTCCATATCTTCTCGTTTTCTTTATCTTTTCGTTTTTCTCATAATATTACGAAATTATTGAAATTATTTAAGTTTTTACCATAATCTTTCAATTTTTTAATCTTTTTCACGGTCGTTCGAATTTTATTTCTTTAGTCCGTGTCCTCGTGAAGCAGCTGTTGTGCGTTTTTTGTTTGTTTTTCCTTCTCGGCCGTCGAAATCTCTATCTCAAAAACCGCCGCCGCCATCGTTTTTCACGATATTCGTCTTAAATTCTGATTCGTTTCGCGTTTTCGAATGCCGTTCTTTAGCTAAACTTTCTCATCGTGTCGATGCTTTTCATGTGTGGTTTGTACCCGAAATCTCAATGTACACCGAGAAATCGCGTTAAGAAACCGACGGTCTTTTTGCTTTTCGTCTTAAATGCCGATTTGTTTCGCCTTTTTCAATGCCGTTCGTTCGATAATCATTACGAATCCGCAGACGTGTGGTTTGTACGCGGAATCGGTTCGTACGCAGTACGCTAAGGATAAGAAATTACACTCGCATGTACCAAAAATAAATCTTATTGTAATTATTATATATTGTTTGATTGATATCAATCCTTTACACATTTCCTTAACCCCAGTGGATGCTTGACGCACAGAAATTATAAACGACGACGTTTAAACACTGCACAGTAATACGTGCACTCTACTACGTAGAGTGTATTATTATTATTTTTTTTTATTTTGAGTTTATTGGTGAATCGAGATTCTTAATTAGATACAAGGTGACATCGAGAGTAGCCTATATTGGTTTTTGAGTGTGTATTTCATTTGATTTAATTGATTTAATATACATGTATATATATACTGTCGACAACGTTCAGTGTAATACTCTCCTAAAGTCCTAACTAAAGAGAGTTTTATTATAATTTAATTTAATGGACAAGAATACAAGATGATTAAATTTCTATACAGGTGAGGTTAGTATTTATTGGTTATTCAAAGTGTAGCATATAATAAAGTATATAATTTGAATATTGTAATATATGCATACAAATATTATGTATTTAATTAATTTTGCTCACAAACTGTGTAAATTTCATGATAATTAAATGAAATAGATGATTAGTTTTCATTTACAAAGCTAATTAAATTATTTACAATTCTATTAACATTTAATTTTGAATACTGTATAATATTATATTCTACTTTTAATAAGCAATACTAACGTTCAAACTTGCATTTAGGCAAAATATTATGTGGTTCTACTAAAAATTTTAAATTATTTATATACATTATATAACTACAACAATGTATTTAAACAGTATCATGTATCAGTGTATATTGTCTATGATATTGTCAATGTTAATGGTAAGATTTAGACAATATAGACTATAGTACTCATTTAAGTAGATTAATTGTAAATATATTACATTCATATAGTGTACATAATCCTTACTGAGTGTAATATATATACAATTATTATTGATAAAATTAGTGATTTACACACTCAGTTAAGTACAAGTATGCGTTTTGAACGTTTATTAATCACAAAACATTCGGATTAAATAGGCTTTACACTATTAAATGTGAAAAACGTCTTTTCCCACGAACGGCTTAATGAAATATAACAGACATTATAAACTATAATATCATAAAATAAACTTAATATCAGCCTACATATTATAGACAGATACATCCATTATAGTTACTCGACACCTACTGTTACAGCAGAATGGAACCTACTCGCCGACCTTTTTTTTTAAATTTGAAAATAAATCATTTAATTTTAATTTATAAATTAATATTTATTTCCTATACAAAAAGTGTACAAATTGTGTTGCTATGGGCAGCTGTAGTGTTAGAATAAATATTATAATAAAATAATTCGTCTCTGTGTCAGTAATATTTCAGTTGTTAGTTTACCTGTGTACGAACGCAACAAAAAATTTATTCAGTTGTAAAAGTTAACTTAATTTTCTTGTAAGACATTCTAACGTGCTTGATCATGTCTAATGCCACAGAACAGTCGTCAACCGAAGTCGAAATCCTCGAGTTACCATCTGCTGCCTCTTGCAGACTTCGTCCGAGCCACTGTATGCCGATTTGATGCAACTGATGCAGATTTCAACGGAACCGTTGAGTGGCCCTAAAAAAATCGTCTGGGCCAGTCGCGATCTTGCGTGTCCGCCTAGGAGACTTGCATGTTCATTGCCGAACATTGCACTGCACTTAGGTGCAGCTGAATTCAAGTCCACCCCGATGCAGGTTTCGTCGATCGAGCCTGCAAACGGGCCGACTGCAGTAATTGCAGGGCACGCTGATTTGGATCCGGTAACCTGCAGCGGCAGTGACTTGACGGACCACTCGGTAACCATGATCAAGCGTAAACGCCGTTCTTTATGGAAAAGGACGAAAAAGTTCGTTCGTCGCATGTTGTGCATCGCAGCTTAGAATATAATATTATTGTTGAAAATTTCCTAACGTGAATCAAAAAAGAAGTGATATACCTAGATGTATAAGATAGCTACTGTAAATCCTGTTGATTTACTCAAATAAATGTTTTTGTTATGTTATTGTATAGGTTATTTTATTTGCTATATTATTATTATTAATAAACATCAAAACGACAATGTAAAATTAATTTATGCGACTTGTGAAAATCATGACTAATATATAGAATATTAGAATACAGGTACTTTCGGTTAGGTTTTTTTTGGAAACCGGTGTAAAAATCTCAATATGAACTATTGGTATTGAATTAAAAATTTTTTTGATCAAGGAACAAAGCAATAATAGTCTTTGCCAAAAGAGTTAAAAACTTAAAAAATGTATAATTTGTACTCAAAAATGTTGTTTTGAAACGACTTCAAATTATTAAAAATATATATCTTCAAAAACATAGGTAAACAAGTGTTTTCTGAAATAACGAGTGTCTTATTTTAAATGGATCACCCCCGGCCCCGTGTATAAGCATGCATTACATGTTTTAGGAAATATTTTATCTCAACGACGAAGCCATAACATATAATAATATATAACAATAAATTATAACTGTGTTGGGAAGGTATATGGTATATGGTATATTTGTATATTGTCTTTGTCTATATTATTATATGGTTCCATACACATAATATAATATAATATTTTATGTCGACTGTCACTAGAAAGTCAAAACTTATTTATTCTTTCATATAGGTAAAAGTACCGTATCGTAAAAATATAAAATATATATTATTACGAACACGAACACGCAGTTAAGGGGGTCGAATCTGGTGCGTTTTTATTATTTCAAAAACACGTATTACAGGAAATACTCACAAGTCCTGTAGATTAATCGGATTTCGTTAATTTTTTTTTTTACTCAAAAGAATAAAACATTTTCCGGTTGTATCAAAGCCCGGTTTTCAGAACAATAATTATAGAAGCTAAAATATGCATTTGAATAATGCACAATCTTTGTTATTTTTCAAAATATTTTTTCTAGTAAAATAATAAAATACTAAAAATTAGAACCGTTATCCATTTAGCGATAGCGTTCCACGCCTTCCACAGAATAAACAACGCATTGTTAAAAACTAAAAAGTTGTCCTACCCTTACTACCTACACATAATTTGACACAATAATTTATCCATCAAATTTTCCAATGTTACATACTTACATTCAAGGGTCTATAAAAAAACTTTATTCCAAATAAGATCATAGCCTTCGGCGGCTAAGTTCTGCGCATGGGCGTGGCTTCACTACGAGCACGGTCTCGAACTTGCCGTCGCGGCGCGACGTCTAGCTAAACCGATGTAATTAGTCTATTGTAGACCAGCGACCTGTACAAATAACTTAAATTACATTGTATGCTTTGTAACAGATGTAGTGCAGAGCTGTACGTCGTGATGAATTTTTCCGTACCGTCACTCGCACGCCACATAATCCAGTGTTCGGAACGTTCACTAAAAAAATGAACTCGTTCACGTTCACGTTCAGTCCTTAAAAAAGGAACTCGTTCACGTTCACGTTCGTGTTTTTTTAAAACGAACGCGTTCATGTTCACGTTCTTTCAAAAAATGAACGCAACGTCACGCATTTAATTTTTTTTATTCTTTATTCAAATTAAATATATCATAGGAATTAAAATGGAAAATATTAATATATTTTATAAATATATTTATTAAATGGTAAATAAATTGAACGTCTTAAAAATCGATCAAGTTCGTTAAAAATAAAAACGTCGTTCACATTCACGTTCTATTTTAATAAAACGAGTGACGTTCACGTATCGTTCACTATATTATATGACGTGCGTGAAGTTGGCCCCCCGATATTGTCTGATTGATTCCGGACCAATTCCAATATTTTGTAACTCATTTGTAACTATTTGTAACACACTTTTCAGAATTTGTAACTCCTTACTTTGGGCGCTATAAAAATTTTTCCGACGGGGGGCCAACTTCACGTAGCCCCCCGACATTGTTTTATCGACTCCGGACCAACGACATTCTTTTCTAACTCATTTGTAACTATTTGTAACACACTTTTCAGAATTTGTAACTCCTTACTTTTGGAGGTATAAATTTGTTTCTTACGGGGGGCCAGCCCCCCGACATTGCCTGATCGACTCCGGACCAATTCCAATATTTTGTAACTCATTTGTAACTATTTGTAACACACTTTTCAGAATTTGTAACTCCTTACTTTTGGAGGTATACATTTTTTTCTTACGGGGGGCCAGCCCCCCGACATTGTCTAATCGACTCCGGACCAATTCCAATATTTTGTAACTCATTTGTAACTATTTGTAACACACTTTTCAGAAATTGTAACTCTTTTTTTTGGGCGCTATAAAAATTTTTCAGACGGGGGGCCAACTTAACGTAGCCCACAATAAGTGTCTATGAAATTGATTTTTATTTGAGGGGAGGCAAATTCACGCAGCTCTCCCTGCCCATTTCGTTCGATCAATTTCAAACCTTTGCTTATATTTTGAAAATAATTTGGAAATTTGAACTGTACCCATTCTCCAAAAATCTGATTTTTGACGTTAGTTTGTTAGTACCATCTTCTACCACGGGGAAACTATTTTTTTCTATATAAAAACGCTAAAAAAAGATAGTACTGACTACTGATTACGATGTGTAAATAAATAATATTTTGATTAAGGCGGAAATTTGTTTAATTTTTTTTTATGTTATAATTTTATATGTTGAAATGACTCTCTTATTGTACAAGTTGTGATTTCACCATCATTCTTCACCAGTAAGTTGTAATACCAGTTGTTAGGTTTCAATAAAAAAAAGTCATAAAAAGTGTAGTAATGCAAGAATAGGCTGCGCATACAATATGTACATATTTATCTCTTTTCATTTACATGTGATTTACTATATGTACATATTGTGCATGCACTCTAGATTACTACCTTCTTATATACGTACAGGTATACACATACAAATGTATATACACATGCATACATATAAGGACTTGATTATGTATTAAACCAACTTACCCTACTTTGACTGAATGCTTACCAGGTACTTGATGGATGAAAGAAGGAGAAATAGGTTTAATATTAATTGTTTGTATGCGTTTGGGTGACGGCCTGGATGGTTTAGATTCACAAAGTGGTAAGGTGAGGTGGTGATGTGAGGTCCTAACACAGGGATTTTGAGATTTACGATGGAAATATTTGTTTATAAATGGTTGCTATGTACTGTTTATTTATAGGGTTGTCAATGGTTACAAATGATATTTATACTAATACTATACTTAATATTATAAAGAGGAAGGATTTGTTTGTTTGTTTGTATTGAATAGGCTCCGAAACTACTGAACCGATTTAAATGAAATTTGGTACATAGATAGTTTAGACACTGAGAAAGGATATAGGCTACTTTTTAAGGGCTGTAAGGGGTTTAAATAGGGTATTTTATGTATTTTTCCCTCAACGTAACACCATTATCAATTTTTTTAATGAGCAACGAAGTGCACTTGATCAGCTAGTCTTATATATATAATTCTAATGTACGTGTGTATGTCACCGAATTCCTCCTAAACGGCTGGACCGATTTGAATGAAATTTTTTGTATGCCTTTGGGTGACGCCCTGGATGGTTTATATTGACTATGGGTCATATGCGATATGTGGTTCCGGAGTTATGGCCTTCGGCGATTTTACGATGGAAAGGATGGAAGGATTTGTTTGTAAACGGTTGCTATTGGTAACCATGGTTGCTATGTACTGTTTATTTGTAACCATTGACAACCCTATAAATAAAAAGTACATAGCAACCATGGTTACCAATAGCAACCATTTATAAACAAATCCTTCCATCCTTTCCATCGTAAAATCGCCGGAGGCCATAACTCCGGAACCACATATCGCACAGCGTACAAACTTTACAGAAACCTTTTTATTAAAATCGGTTCGGTGGATCTCGAGCTATAAAATACTTAAAATACTATACTATACTTAAAATTATAAAGAGGAAAGATTTGATTGTTTGTTTGTATTGAATAGGCTCCGAAACTACTGGACCGATTTAAATGAAATTTGGTACATAGATATTTTAGACACTGGGAAGGATATAGGCTACTTTTTAATACTAAAAAAGGCTGTAAGGGGTTGAAATAGGGATTGGTATGTATTTTGCCCTCAACGTAACACCATTATTAATTTTTTTAATGGGCAACGAAGTGCACTTGATCACGCATACCACGATGCGTGTCGCGAATTACATTTGCTGGAAGATGACAACCATTGGGATATTACACTTGCAGATGCAGCATTGAGTGCCTCTCCTCATCAAATTCGCCAATTATTCGCCATATTATTGACGACATGTTTTCCATCTCAAGCTTCTGTCCTCTGGGACAAATATAAAGATTCCATGAGCGACGACATACTGCATCGCATTCGGATCGCTGATCAAGATCCCAATATCAATTTTACGCCGGAAATATATAACGAGGCGCTAATAAAGATTGAAGATATTTGCATTCTGATTTCGAATATGCCACTCATTCATTTTGGTATGCGTTCACCTAACCGCCCAGCAACAGGCATCATTAACAGCGAGATTCAGCGCGAACAACAGTTCGATACAGTTTCTTTAACTACTTTCGTTGAAAATAATGAGCAACTACTCACTGATGAACAAAAGAATGTATATGATTGAATTAATTTGTCAATTGCAGCAGAACAAGGTGGATTCTTTTTTTTGGACTCACCAGGTGGCACTGGAAAAACGTTTCTCATTTCACTAATACTTGCGCGCATTCGATCACAAAATCATATCGCAGTAGCAACTGCTTCATCAGGTATTGCAGCCACTTTGCTTGATGGTGGACGGACTGCACATTCAGCACTCAAGTTGCCGTTGAACATTCACAAAAATCCAGATGCAGTGTGCAACATAAAAAAACATTCCGGTATGGCTAAAGTTTTGCAAACCATATCGATGTTGACTCTATTAACTTCAAAATACAACAGTCATTGCCTGGAAATGAGGTATTGTTCAAATCGATCGACACTGTTACCGATCCTGATGAAGTAGTCAACTAACCTGTTGAATTTTTGAATTCACTGGATTTACCAGGAATGGCACCACATAACTTGCGATTAAAAATTGGCTCACCTATCATTTTGCTTCGGAATTTAAATGCAACTAAGCTATGCAACGGTACAAAATTAGTCATAAAAAAATTTATGGGCAATGTTCTTGAAGCCACAATTTTGAACGGCAAATTTGAAGGTGAAGTTGTTCTCCTGCCATGAATCCCAATGACCACTTCAGACTCACCCATTCCATTCAGACGACTGCAATTTCCAATTCGCTTGACATTTGTCATGACTATTAGTAAGTCACAAGGTCAAACAATGTCGATTTGTGGGTTGGATCTAGAAAATCCGGTCTTTTCACATGGCCAATTATATGTGGTGTGTTCTCGCGTTGGAAAATCGTCAAGTTTATTCATTTATACTCCTCAGGAATTGACTAAAAATATTGTTCATCAACTCGCATTAAGATAAAATTAAACAAACATTTATTATATTATTTGTCTTTCATTTCATACTTTGTTTAATATCCTAATCGTTTGAATATCATGCAGGACAACGTCTGTCGGGTCCGCTAGTTTAATATATAAGTACAAACTACCAACTAATACAATCCAATCGTGCTCATGGTACATTTAAAATTTTTATACCAATCACTACTAACCATTTAATTATTTTAAAACCAGCACTTAAATCACTTCATCACATAACTGAGTTTACCAGTAAGGAGTAAGGTCCAGGTTATAAAGGTGGTATATAGTAGCTATAATAAGCACCAGAGGTCAGAAGCCGATAAGACAATGTCGGTTGGCTACGTTAAGTTGGCCCCCCGTCTGAAAAATTTTTATAGTGCCCAAAAAAAGGAGTTACAAATTCTGAAAAGTGTGTTACAAATAGTTACAAATGAGTTACAAAATATTGGAATTGGTCCGGAGTCGATCAGGCAATGTCGGGGGGCTGGCCCCCCGTAAGAAAAAAATGTATACCTCCAAAAGTAAGGAGTTACAAATTCTGAAAAGTGTGTTACAAATAGTTACAAATGAGTTAGAAAAGAATGTCGTTGGTCCGGAGTTGATAAGACAATGTCGGGGGGCTACGTGAAGTTGGCCCCCCGTCGGAAAAATTTTTATAGCGCCCAAAGTAAGGAGTTACAAATTCTGAAAAGTGTGTTACAAATAGTTACAAATGAGTTACAAAATATTGGAATTGGTCCGGAATCGATCAGACAATATCGGGGGGGGGGGGGGCAATTTCACGCACGTTATTATATGAACGTGAACGCGTGAACGTGCGTTCATAAACGACGTTCTTTCCAAACACTAACATAATCACATACGTACGTCAGTGTACGCTATCGGTACAACACCAATTTATTTTGTTCAATTTTTAATCCCTATATTTTTTTTATTACCTAATGTTATAAGTACGTAAAAACAAATTCCTGTAATTTAATTATAACACTTTATTATAATAAAGCATGATAAAAAAATGATAAAAACATAAAGCATGATAAAAAAATGATGAAAAAATAAAGCATGATAAAAAATATAATACATGCATCGAGATGTTTATACTACACTATGTATAGTATATACATCTCGATGAACACATAAAAATATAAAAAAAAAATATATATAAATTAATTACTCCGAATCATCTGCTGATGTTGTCTCTTCTGTTATCGTGATAATACAAGGTTCCGTTGCATCTATCATATCGTCCATGATATCGTCCGCCTTCCATATTCTGTCCTCTTTTTCAATTACATGCTTTATAAAATTTTTCCAGTTTTGAGGTGTAACCCTTTCAATCGCTGTATTTAGCAGTTGGCGAACATCGTCGATTTTGAAAGTGGTGTTTTTTGCTTCACGTATCCTTTTACCATCGCCCATGCTAATTCAATGGGATTGAATTCGCAATGGTACTGTGGCAATTGGAGTACGGTGTGCCCGTTGTCCTTGGCCAAGTTGTCTATTACATACGATTTGTATTGTGCTCGCATTTCCTTTGATATGGCCAGAAGTTCGGGCTTCAACAATGACGATAGCGGTCGTTCACGAACAACATCTCTGGAAATGAGCCACTTCAATATAGCTGCCTTTTTCAAAGAGGCATTTGGATATTTTTCTAGCTCCACTGAATGGTACGGCGCATTGTCCATGACGATGATGGAATTTGGATCGAGTACAGGCATAATGGACTCGAACCACTGTTTGAAGTTATCCCCATTCATCTTGTCATGGTAATCTCCTGTATTTTTTTGGGAAACGAAACACAGTAGGCTACCTGGCAGAAAACCATTCTCCGACCCAATGTGTAGTACAATGAGTCGTTTTCCTTTACCTGATGGATTTGGTAGACCGGTTGTGAGGCCTTTGTTGAATGCATCGTGTTTGGAGAGAACCTATTGTCCTTCCCAACACGATCGACACAATCGCCGGCGTTCAACCAAGTTTCATCCAGATAATATATAGATATAGAATATAGATCGACCTTCGGCTCTATATTTCCTTATGTCGTATAAATGCTTACGACGCCAAACAATTAGGTCTTCCCCCTCGGTCAGCACACTGCACCTTTTTCTTTTTGTAAATACAAAGTCCAATTTTTTGATGACACGATAACGTCCTTTTAAAATTTGGAAGCGACGGATCTGCGTTGACATCTAATAAAATTCGGTCAATGGTTTGTAATTCACGGTTTAACCAAATAGAATGAATTGTCCAACGTAATCTTGTGCGATCCAGATCATCAATTTTTTCAAACAGTGAAACCTTCATTCTTTTTCTGTTAAGAGATGATACTGTTTTTGTCGTTTTATACTGGCTGATGGTTTTCCTTATGGTGTCTCGTCTTAAACCACTTAACTCTCTAATACGGTTAATAATGTCCACATATTTTTTGTCTGGTGTATTAGAAATGATATTTTTATAAATATTGACGATCATTATTTTTTTACGACTGGACACACACTGTAAAAAACATGTAAAAAATAATATATACGTAATACAATTTGAAATATCGAATATTAAATAATTAAATATTTGAATATTATATTAATTGTTATGTACTTATGTGGATTGTGGATTCACTGAGTAAAAAGTAAAAACTGTTATCAATATTACTTACTTTTCCATTTTTATTTTTTGTTATTGGAGAAGTAGTAATGACGTTTTCTTCAAGCTGCAGAGGCATATAACCTTCCATTTCAAGGATATCACCCGTAATTATTTCGGTATTATCTCCCATTATTTAATATGCAAAACACAATGACAATAACAAACAAATCGGTTTAAACGGACAGGCGCGTAATTAAGCGGTAAGAATGAAGGCGTCGTCGCGTTATGATGAAGACACGTGACAGTGTGACACACACATACCGTCGGCGTCGAACATCGGCCGCTGGCAGAGCTGCAGTCGAACAACTACTATACCTATATAGGTGGGGGAGCCTGACCGCCACCGGACGACAACAACTGGTTAGGTTAGCCGCCGGTCGCCGCCGAAGGCTGATCTTATTTGGAATAGAGTATATTATATAAGAACCTTGGTTATATTCTTATATTTCTAATATGACAAAAAATAAATAATAATAAAATAAATATTTAAAAAAAAAAAAAATTTTAAAATAAATATTTGAAAAAAAAAATAAATCTTTAAAATTTTTTTTTGACTCAAATATTTATTTTAAAATTTTATTATTTTTTTTTTCAAATATTAATTTTCAATTTTTTTTTCAAGTATTTATTTTAAAATTTTTTTTTTTTTCAAATATTTATTTATTTATTTTTTTTTTTCAAATATTTATTTTAAAATTTTATTTTCAGTTACGTGTTCACCTCCGACCGAGCAACACGTTATCGTATCGCGCGCTCGTATTTATAGCTCCCGAAAGCAATGAACCTACCTACGTGAATCAGGTAATATGAATATATACCATACGTTAAATTCTTTTTTACACACCCGCTACTTACTAGTAGCCGTACCTTAAAAAATGGGTGACTCGCTCCTCAATTCTATCAGTCTTAAAGACAGACTTATTCAATCATCCAAAACTTCACATATTAAACTCAACACAACCATACCCATATTAGTGTCCACCGCCAATGCAGCAGATAAGAACACTAATGAGCTATCGTCAACCTCTCAATTCCCCGATAACAACTCCAACAACGACACAATTATAAACAGCTATACAAATATCTCCAATCACGATTCTATCAATAAGTCCAACAGTATACAGAGTGTGCCAAGTACAAATTCTTCATCGCAACAAAACATCAATATCAAATCCGAAAAATTCACCGCCGAAACCACTATCAATGCTACCTTACCCAAAAAAAGAACACGCAATCGTCTTTGACTCAATAGACAATATACCCCAGATTGAATATATCATTGCAATCAGCAAATTAATTCCACCAAAAAACATCAAATTCGTTTCTCGAATTAAACGTACAAGCGACAATTAAAATTAGACGATTAATAAACGTGGCAAAAAGAATCATTATCTCTAATATCTCTCCTGCTATACCAAACGAAAACATTATTTCACACTTAAAATTCCACAACATCCAAATTTTATCACCGATTACACATATTAACGCGGGATTCAACATCAAAGAACTCGCACATATCCTCAGTTTCAGACGACAAGTCTACATAAATCCTGATGACTTCCAAAAACTTCCAAGCTCCCTCCTGATTAACCATGACAATACTCCACACAGAATTTTTTTATCTGATGACTCGCTATCCTGTTACATATGCAAACTCAAAGGTCACACCTCAAAACAATGCAAAAATCCACCTTCAGAAGCCCCAAACACCAAGACAAATGAAGCTTCAGACTTCATCAAATCTACAAGCAACTCTAATGTCACTGATAAAAAAGCTTATATCAATGATCCCATGGATGTTTCTCTCGGAGCACCAAAGGTTGACACCAATACAAGCAGCATTCTAGCCTTAATTCAACCTTCCCTCCTCGATGAACCACTATCGATGGAAGTAACATCAGAAGAGAATATATTACTGACCCCTATTACAAATGTTATGAAAAAAAGGCCAGCTCTCACCTCAACTTCATCAAGTCTTACCCCCGATTCACCTTCCTCTAAATCCCCTCCTCAAGTCACCATCTCAAAAGAAACTCCTCCTTCAAAACCGAATCCAACAAAATGATCTCAACCAAAAACAAAAAAGATAAAACGCAATAAATCCATCGAAAATATAATCTTACATCTTGATGAAATACTCGAACCCAATAAAAACTAGATTCGAGGAAATACCTAATAAAAAAATAAATTATGAACAGTTCAAATTCATAATTGAAAACTCTCTCGGAGTTTCCAACCCTTCGTCAGTTCTTGATCAATTCAACATTTCATGTTTGGAAATGATCGAAGTTATTGAGTTAATCAAGCCTAAAATCAATATACGCATAGCATAAAAAACCGATTAACAAGACTTTGTAGTGCTCTCCTCGATAAAGCTCTCTCCTCTGAGCCTATGCAAACCGATTAAAAATAAAAATTAATAAAAAGCCTGTAGTTCAACCCCTCCATGTTCCTTGCATTCCCCAATAAAACAAAATCACAGTATTTTACATTTAACACAAAAAAAAAAAATAAATCAATAAATATAAAAAATTAAATCAAAAAGCATAACAATTCTTCAGTGGAACATTAACGGATTTTATAGAAAACTTGATGAACTGAAATTTTTAATTTCAGAACACATCCCAGAAATAATTTGTTTGCAAGAAACCAACTTTAACACCCTTAACACCGGCACAATAAACAACTACAAAGAATTCATTTTTAATAGAACAGACTGTCTTCGCGCAAGTGGGGGCGTAGATACATAAAATCAGAATTCTCCAGTAAACAAATTAACATAACCACGCATTTGGAAGTTGTAGCAGCCTCTGTTAAATTAAAGGATCTTGAACTCAACATTTGCAATATTTACCTTCCTAATCAGCATAAATTCAACAAAAATGACATAGAAAACATATTACATCAAATCCCTAAACCATTCATAATAACAGGAGATTTAAATAGTCACAGTATTCAGTGGGGTTCAAAAAAAACAAACAACAGAGGAAAAGAAATAGAAAAAATTCTAGAAAATGAACATCTTGTACTTCTAACCTTCTACTACCTAACAACCTTGAACTAATTCGCATTAATCCCATAAACGGCGAATTTTCCTCTATTGACTTATCATTTGCCAACGCTAACGCAAACGAACTTATAAGTAATTTTGAGTTAATTTCAAACAAACTTGGTGAACATTTTTACTATAATAGCAGTGACGACAATTTCAACATAGAATTCAAATTATTTAAACAAAATTCTGAAAAGGAAACAATTGTTAACTCCGTTGATGAGAATCAAAACGACCAAATTCTATTGAACCACCCCATAACATTACAAGAAATATTCTACTTAAAAAAAAAATGTAAAAGCAATCATAGTCTCGGACCCGATCAAATTCCCTATGCATTTATACACAATTTTGGAGCTAAGACATTTGATATACTTGCAATAATTTACAATAAAATTCTAACAGAAGGAATATGGCCACCGACTTGGAAGAGTGGAATAGTTATTCCTATTCTAAAACCAGGCAAAAACAAATACCTCACTGAAGGATACAGACCGATATAACCCTACTCAACACAATGTGTAAGCTTCTCGAAAAAATTTTTAATCACAGACTCAATTGGCTTTTAGAAAAACACGTCTTCTTCTCCCCCCACCAGAATGGATTCAGAAAAAACCGATGAACCATAGACAATTTAATCGAAATTAAAGAGGAAATCACTCAAACAATTAACAACAAACAAATTATGCGTATAATAAATCTGGATATCGCCAAAGCTTAGAGTAAATGTATATTTATTTTAAAATTTTATATTTTTTTTTCAAATTATTATTTTTCTTCAAATATTTATTTTAAAATAAATATTTAAAAAAAAATATACATTTTTAAAATAAATAAAATTTTAAAATAAATATTTGAAGAAAAATAATAATTTGAAAAAAAATATAAAATTTTAAAATAAATATTTAAAAAAAAATAAGATTTTAAAATAAATATTTGAAAAAAAATAATAATTTGAAAAAAAAATAAAAAATTTTAAAATAAATTATTTGAACAAAAAGATATAAAAAAAAAAAAAAAATTATAAAAAAAAAAAAAAAAATTATAAAAAAAAAATATATAAAATTTTAAAATAAATATTTGAAGAAACACAAAAATTTGAAAATAAAAAAATATACATTTTTAAAATAAATATTTGAAAAAAAATTTATAAAATAAAAATAAATATTTAAAAAAAAATAAAATTTGAAAATAATAATTTGAAAAAAAATAAAATTTGAAAATAAATATTTGAAAAAAAAATATAAAACAAAAATTTTTTTTTTATTTTTTTTTTCAAATATTTATTTTAAAATTTTATTTTATTTTTTCAATTTTTTATTTTTTTTTTTTTTAAATATTTATTTTATTATTTTGTTTTAAAATTTTATTTTATTTTTTTAAATATTTATTTTATTATTTTGTTTTAAAATTTTATTTTATTTTTTTAAATATTTATTTCATTATTTTATTTTAAAATTTTATTATTTTTTTTGATTAAAATATTTATTTTAAAATTTTATTATTTTTATCTTCAAACATTTATTTTCATTTTTTTTTTCAAATATTTATTTTATTAATTTGTTTTAAAATTTTATTATTTTTTTTTCAAATATTTATTTTAAAATTTTATTATTTTTTTATTTTTTACAAATATTTATTTTAAAATTTTTTTTTTTCAAATATTTATTTTATTATTTTTTTTTTTTTTACAAATATTTATTTTAAAATTTTTTTTTTTCAAATATTTATTTTATTAATTTGTTTTAAAATTTTATTATTTTTTTTTTCAAATTTTTATTTTAAAATTTTATTTTTTTTTCAAATATTTATTTTATTATTTTGTTTTAATATTTAATATTTTTTTTTTCTAATATTTATTTTATTATTTTATTTTAAAGTTTTATTATTTTTTTTTCAAATATTTATTTTAAAATTGTTTTATTTTTTTTTCAAATATTTATTTTCAAATTATATTTTTTCTTTAAATATTTATTTTATTATTTTATTTTAAAATTTTATTGTTTTTTTTTTTTTACAAATATTTATTTTAAAATTTTTTTTTTCAAATATTTATTTTATTAATTTGTTTTAATATTTTATTATTTTTTTTTTCAAATTTTTATTTTAAAATTTTATTTTTTTTTGAAATATTTATTTTATTATTTTATTTTAAAATTTTATTATTTTTTTTTTTTTACAAATATTTATTTTAAAATTTTTTTTTTTCAAATATTTATTTTAAAATTTTATTTTTTTTTTCAAATATTTATTTTATTATTTTGTTTTAAAATTTTATTTTAATTTTTTATATATTTATTTCATTATTTTATTTTCGTGCCCGTGCCAAAGATTTGTTTTTTTTTGCTATACATTTTTGTGCCAAAATGTGTTTATACCATATTTCTACTAATTATAATAGTTATAAAATATGTAACCATTGACAACAGTATAAATAAACAGAGATTATACAAACCAATAACGACCACCGTTACCAATAGCAACTATATTTTCTAAACAAATATTTCCATCGTAAATCTCAAAATCCCCGTGTGAGCACCTATCCCGGGGTTGGACCTTTTTAAATTAACTTTTCTTCTTCCCAGTGGTCTAATCTGTCTCTGTCCAAAATCTAATCGCGATCGGTTGAACGGTTTGTGAATGCATAAAGGATAGACAGATAGACAGATGGACAGACAGACATTCATTTATATATAATACGATTTTTATCGATATTTAAAATCGATTTCAAGCCTTGTTATTATCGATATTTGTATATTATATTAATATTTTTATTTTTATCTGCTAGAGGGCGCCACTGGCGTAACTCAGTTTTTGCATAGAACAATATAGAAGCGACACTCGATCAGCTGATCGTGGTCTTGTTTACCTATGATCTGAAGTCTGAACCTCCGAAAAACACGGAAACGTTTACCAATATGATGTTAGACCCAAAGTGGTATTATGTAAACGTTTACTGCCACGTAGGCTGGGTACGCTGCGCGGGGTCGGCTTGTTTACCATTCAGTAATCAGTATTCATTATTCAGTTTACCGTTTACGTTTACTTTTGTAAATTTTGCACAGGTCCACAGTTTTTTTATTGTACCATTATAAAAAACCACGTTTTTTATACATATTTTTGTTTTCATTTCAAAATGGGTGTGAAGTTGTTTAGTATGTTTAGTATGGGAACAAATCTACTTTACCGGACACCCTTTTTCTTCTTCAAAATACGTGGTTTCTTATGCTGAATTCATATGGGTTTGAAAAAATTTCCGGAAACTTACCATTCAAAAATTATGGAAATTTTTTTAAACACTTTTGAATTCAGCATAAAAAACCACGTATTTTGAATAAAAATAAAGGGTGTCCGGTAAAGTAGATTTATACCAATTTATGTCTTCTTTTAATGTAATATATTATTTTTCATTTTTCTCTTGTAATTTTTGGTCTTATTTTCATTGAATAAATTTATTATATTCTTACAAAATTTCCAATGGGTTTGTTCTTTATAGTTTATGCCTAGTATTTTATTCCAAATCCAATTACCTATTATCACATTAATCATTAATTTAAGTATTATAATATTTTTTCATTAGAGTTATTACTTATATTCAGTAATTTACTTTAAATTTTAATAAATAAACATTAAATCTTCGTAAAATTAATAAGACTTATTGTACAAAATGGTACAAGCAATATTGTTGTATGGTGATAACATTGATATGATATATTTAATTGATAACACTTGCCACGCCCCCCTGGAGACCGTGTTCAAGGTCACAATCGCTTGATTCGACCAACGCACGGAGTTTCATACCCCTGGTTTTTGTCTCTAAATATTCTGGACACAGGAGTTAGGTCCATAATTTATGCTATAAAACCGCTCCCCGACATTCTCTGTCATTAAAAAAAAAAAAATCAAATTAATCGGTCCAGCTGTTCTCAACTGATGCAATGTTATACATTTTTGTCTCCATTTTTATATACATAGATAATAAAATAAAAATTTTAATAAATAAAATAAAATTTAAAAATAAATATTTGAAAAAAAAAAAATAAAATTTTAAAATAAATGTTTGAAAAAAAAATAAAATTTAAAATAAATATTTGAAAAAAAAAATTATAAAATTTTAAAATAAAATAATAAAATACATATTTAAAAAAAAATAATAAAATTTTAAAATAAAATAATAAAATAAATTTTTAAATAAAAAAATAAATTAAAATTTTAAAAAAAATATTTGAAAAAAAAAAAAAATTTTAAAATAAATATTTAAATATATATATATATATATATTATGTATATTGAATATTGATAGGGCAGGCTTGACAGTAAGGAAATAAAGTAACAAATATTTTAAAATTTGTAAACATTAATATGAAAGAAAACATTTTAATATTACCGATTATTTTTACCATCAAATATTAGCATTTTTTGCACGAGATGAAATTTTTAAAATATTTTGACTACTTTTGAGCTATTTGATATTTTTGATATTTTTTTTTAGTTTTTTTCTCTAAATGCCGGTAAACATTTTCTTGCTCATCTAAGAGTTTGCATTTATATTGGGTACATTTTGAACTGTGAAGTATTAAATTTTTATTTAAGGTAAGTATTTAATACTATTATTTTTTGAACATTTATTTTAGAATATTGTGATGTTTATAGAAAATATCTTAGATGAGTAGTGGCGTAGACTTCCTGTCTGTGCCATGTGACTAATTGTAGCAATGCGGAGGCAGACGCATGGTAAAAATATGTATTTTGTATTATGTATTTCGTGTAAAGAAGTATAGGTACTTATTAAATGAGAATATGTATAATAGTATTTAAGATTTTTGTGACCAAGAGTGTAGCCGAAGTCATGTTTTTTAAATTCTACCTAAACATTATCATACTTGTATAATTTATCGTCAAACTGCAACTATATTCAAGTACCTATCAAAATAAAAAATAAAAAATGAGTGATCTAAATCACTAATCACTTACTGATGTTCACTAAAATTATTTATATTTTTTCACGGTCGACGTCATAGTTAATACAGCTAATATAAAATATATTATATAATCTGAATTCGAAATTATATTTAAGTACCTATACATAACATAACTAACAACATAACTAACATAACTCGTATTATTTATTTTATATCGCACAACAATGCGACGCCCCTCAACGTCCAGTGCCTAGGATTGTTGTCCGTTTCGAAATCGATTGAGCCCACGTACTTGAGATCCGTACGCTGCGGTTTTCTGTAGATTGGACACTCGTACAGCTTCGGATCTTTGCCCGCGGTGGTGTTGATGGCGAACACGTAAATGACCGGCATTTGCTCGTATAGCACCTTTGGCTTGCTCTCCACCAGTTTGCCCGTCTTCCGGTCCAGGCTGGCGCCCTCCAAAAACATGCCACACACGTACACGCCCTCTGGCGGCGAGTCGCTCAGCTCCTCCTTGTTGTGACGCGTTATCAGATTCTGAAGCACCACTGAATCCAATGCCCAGCCACGATGTGCTCTCGTCACTTCCTACAAAAACACAAAGAATTCGGTGTGGATTAAAACACAGGTACCTACATTGGAATGTAATAAGTACATGTTATTAGGTAGAGTTCACTGCAGGCGGTCAAATTAATAAAAATAATTACCGAACTTCAGTTTGTTAAAAATAAGTTGATGCGAATTTAACTTAACATCAGAGTCATACATTATACATAATGTATGTGCAACTTTCAAATGGTTTTAATATATTTCTAATATTAATTATTTTGTTCAGTATTCATCCTACACTTAATGCACTACATTGTTATAGCTAGAGGTTATCAGCAATTATAATATTATGTTATATAGAGTCAAATTACTTAATTATTAAATAATGGGGAAATATTTCAAACTACCTTACATTACAACATATGCTTATTGTAAAAATATCTTTACTGATTGTATATTTTCAAATAAATGTTGAAATTATATATTATATGAACCAATATAATTAAATATTATATATTATATGAACCAATATAATTAAATATTATATAATTATATTGGTTCATTTTTATTTAAAATCATCAACGTCATATAATATATGTTGGACACATGTAAACTCCCCTAAAATGTTGTAAGTTCCCCTAAAAACATTTTGCTACCGTATTACACTTGTGTAAACTCCCCTAAAATAATTAGGGGAGTTTACATTTGCCCTATATATTATATTTAGTTAAATTTTAATTTTAACCATGGTTAATGGTTATAGATATCTAAGAAAGGTGATTTTAACTTAACGTAATGTTTATTATTCAAACTCAAAAAGCTAATAAACTAGTTAGGTAAGTTAATAAAAATTAAAAAGTTTCATTTTTTAACAATTGTATGCCTACAGTAAAATTGCATAAATAATATACAATTTATGTGCGCACAAAAATCCTTAATAAACTATAAATGTATCGTACATAGTATACTATTATATTACTTGTCTCATGGCCGTCAAAAATCCTTGTGGGTTGAAGAAACCTGTCATCCAAAACACGTTTGGTCGACCACTGTTTATCCATTTTCTGAACTGATTATCACGTTCCAATAACTCTGTAAACCAAAATCCGAGAGTAGCTGATTCCCAAGACACCTATAAATAGAGAATTATAAATATTTACACACGAACAATAAATTTCGTGGGCTATTAATATTCGTATACTTATTTAAACTACTACAGATTGATTCTATTTTATCCTGAACCAGACAATATCTCTAGAATAATATTTAAAAAAATGTTTATCATTTATAATTATAAGAAGACACTTTTACATTTTTATAATTTTACTCTTAATATTCATGAATGCCAGATAAGAACTTTTTCCAGAGCTCGGATAGTTTCAGCATTTGATTACAATCTCAATGATGACCATTATACATCAGTCTATTGGGCCCATTAAAGACCTAACTAATTATGCAACAATACTCCTCACCATAGAATAATTAAAACTTTATATTAAACTCTATATATATATATAAATTAAAAATCGATTTGTTCATATCACCAAATTTCAACCCATTCAAAATATATTGTAATTTCATACTTGTTAATTCATAGCCATAAGTATACTACCTAGTATATCATAATTTATATTGTACATCATTGCCTTTTTTTTCTCTTTCTTTTCTTCTCTTTTTGTATATACCTAACTGTTAACGAACGATTGTTATTATTAAAATGTATGTAATTGGGCTTGGCCCGTTTAAAAATATAAATAAAATAAATAATAATGAATAATCTGAGCGGAACAACGAGTGTGTATTAGTTTTATAATGATGTTTATTTTTTTTATGAAAAATATTTGTTCTTTTTTCTTGAAAAATGCTTTATATTTAATAATAAGTATATTGTATATTGCAATACATATTGCCTAGTTTATTATAAAAGAATCAACATGTATATTAAACGTGGTTAGGTTATTAGTGGCGATTATAAAATAAATAGTATACAATGAATACTCAAGTAAAGGTACCAGTATATTGTATAATATAATCATATAATTATTCTAATCTAATTACTTTTTGCCATTTCTGTGGTATTCTGGCGTCGTACATCGCGTCCAAACTTTCTCTCAGTCCCTGGCTCATCACAATTGTACCATCGATAGCCAATTTCAAATCACACAGCGTCTTTTGTACAATTCCGATTACTTTTTTTATACGGTCGATCTCTTGTCGTAAGAATATGTTCATGGGCAAAAGGGCGCCCATCCTCTGCAGTGATTCTTTTACCTGTAGACGAAAAACAACGATCGGAAATATTATAATATTATCGTCATCAAACACAATGCTAATGTTTAATAATATAATACATTATTCACCTCAAAATCTTTATATTGTTTTGGTAACTTTTTCAACATGTCGTCGGCTAAATGATAGACTACACTTTCTCTAGTCTCACCTCCTTGGCTTCCACCCTGTTTTGGCTGAACGCTTAAAATTGTATCTAGTATTCCTTTTGCAGTGTTTATTTGATGCCTAAAACGATGATTTAAAACGTAAACATGTTTTTTTCATTATATTAAAATAATTGTTTACGTGATGTCAGCATTTGAGTGAAGTCCAAAAACTTCTGGAGAATCCGTTACTGGTAAACTGTTTATGTAATCAATACACCCCTAAAAATTATTAAAATAAAATACCCAACAATATTAGAAAAAAACAATAAATCGATATTTTACGTACTTGTATATTACGATTTATGGGAACTTTATAGCTTTTGTAAAACTCAAAACCTGGCCTCAACAATACATCACAAAACCATACCTATAGATAAATAATTAGTAATCGTATCAATAAATGTGAATTACAATTTACTTGAGTGAACGTGATCAAAAGTCTTTTATCGAAGTCGTCAGTTACTCTACCACCGTATTGTACTTCACCCAACATGTAACAAATAGTTGGCCAAGACACGCCCTGTTAATAATTATTATTGTATTATATTATATAACTGCAACTACCATATTTTATATTTATATCTCGTCGATGTATTAACTACTGGATTACTTTTTTAGGATCCATATCGTCCAAATGATTTTGCACGAACTGAACGCTCGCAGCGAAATCTGCTTGATTGAATTCGTATGGTATATTCCAGCCTAGAGGTCCGAATTTTCGTCTCTCTTGTACGATCGTATGAATAAATGCTACGGCGTACAGTAAGATGGGCCATTGTGGTTGAGCTGAATAATCGAGCATGTCCTATTATACAAGAAATATTGGAATTAATAATATTATTTTCAAGCAAGTGCTGCAATTAAAAAATGACGTTTAAATAATTCTATTACCAACATTTAAAATTTTGATTAACCTACCTGACTAATGTTCTGATACGTTCTTTTCATACTTGCGCGAATACCTTGTGGAGGTTCATTTGTGAACTTAATTGCCATCTATAAATAAAATACATTACTAACCTTATCATGTAGAATATGTATTAGTTACATAGTTATTAGTTATTTAGTTATTAGTACGTTCATTGGCGTAGGTACTTTTAATTTTCTTATGGGATGAAGTTTAATCGTAAATATGCGCTATTTATTGAAAGACTTTAGTGCTTCCACCAACACTATTCTATCATAGACGATAGACCTTTTAGATTACTATTCGTAGGTAAGTACTATACAATATGACGACACTAATTCTCGGTCCATCAGCGTGCATATAATATATTATTATACATTATTATTCACGTTTATAGAAATTAAAAACAAGTAATATACGTCAAATTATAATTTAAAATAATATTTCGATGAGGCTACAAAAATATACTCGCCTATAGGCCACAAAACTATAAAACAATTTACTGATAATGATAAATATGAATAAATAAATCTTTACAAAAACCGTTTTTGGGACATATTTCAAATGGTTATTTTTATACCTACTTCAGACGAAAAATTAAATAATTACTTAATGTTCTACACACTTTATGATTTACATGGATTATTTGCTCTTGAGAGTTGTGGAGAGGGGCATTCACACAGAACATCACCCCCTATTTGTATGCCACTGAATACGTTACAGAATACCTTTTAATTTTAAATTATATTTATATAATATGGTCTATTAATTAAGACATCGTTTAAAGGAGGTTCGTTTACCTGAAGTAGTGCAATCGGAAACTGGGGATGCACTTCGGTGGTTATCCACATTCTAAATGAACTGTGTATTTCTTCCGAATCCGACAAAGCGTCCATAGCTTCTGTACAAAATGGCAAAGACAAATGCATGTTTTGTAAGAGCACCCAACCACCGTTTGCTATACAATCGGATATCATGTTTCTAGCGTGTATTTCTTGACCTTGACCCATAGAAACGGACCGTATTTCTAAATCAAAAGTAGGTTTGCTATAAATATATATGAAAACATATTTAGTTAATGTTATATGAATTGCGTGTGCATTACGAATGTCTTTGGATTTTGCAAGAGCAGTAATTTGAGGTGATGGATCGGAGCCGATGGACAAAATACAAACAAGTGGTGTCTGTGGCTCAGATTCTTCCCAAGTTTTTTCCAAATCCAAAATGCATGCTTCTCCATACTCTGGCCCTAGAGAATCTGTAAGACAGAGCCTGCAGTAAAATTGTTTTTATCTATTTATGGTTATTAATTTTGTATTGTATTTTTAATACCCAAAGTAGTGAATTTAAATTTTACTAAATAAATAAAAATATGCAGTTTTATTATATTTGCATTCTAAATATTGTATAGGTATAGTATAATATTATGAACTTTTTGTTTAATAATAATATAAAAACGATTTTGACGGAACTAAGTTTCTTTTTAAAGTAGGTTATGAAAATACAAATTCAGTAAATTCATAGCATGCGAGTAATACCCATGATATATTTTCGGGACTGTGACAACGTTCTATCTGGACTCCATGACCTGACCAGCAAAAGTTTTCGAAACACGTCTAGAGATTTATTATACCCACAAGGTATGTCTTCCTCCTCTGGTTTCTCTTTTTCATACCAAATCCGTCATTCTTTCTCATTTTGTTTTATCTATGAATCAATCAAGAATATGCAATTAAAAAATACATTCTTTGTTCATCACAAAATAAAGTAAATTGGTTATTAGTCTATAATAATTAACCAAATTTATACTTACTTTATTTAATAGGTTTGAAAATACTGATAACTTGTTAAGTTCAACTAAATTTAACCAAGTTATGTCCAATACCCATCGGAAAGGCTTTGGAGCAACTGCATTCAAATCTAATGATGCGCCACCTTTATACATAAACAAATTAGTATTTGTCGTTTGATTATAAAATATATATATATATATTTTTACAGATAATTGTGTTATAAAGAAACTATGGAGTTATAACCTTTTATAAATGTCATGAATTCTTCATGAGTAATTTGATTCTTATGGCAATCAATTTTCATAGCCAACATCAACGTGAATAATGGCTTATGGCGTTCGTATAGACTCCTCATCGTGAACATCCACACTTCATAAGTTAAATATTGTAAAATGTTTACAATACGTTCTTCGGTTATTGAACTTTTTATCGATTTGTTAATAGAGTTATCAAATATCATTAAAAATTGTTTTAATGAATTTTGATACATAACGTTTACGTTGCTCATTTCAACTATCAAAAAGTACAGTATTGATCCACGAGCAGCTACGGCACGAAACTCTTCTCTAGCCTTCATAATTTTTATTTCAGTTTGTTCGGAAACTTGAAGTTTGGCATTTACAGCTTCAGCTGTGGCCTTGGTCTCTTGTAGTACACTAATTAAATCTTCATCGTCTACCAATGAACCCTAGATAAAAATAATAACTTTAATATTGTTATTGAATTATATTTTATGATACATTACTTGAATTGACGATAATTTATGCAGTAGATTGCTTTCAAATTCTTTCATTGAACGTTGATTTTGTATAACTGACTCAAATAGCGCCACACGTTCAGCTTCTAAATCTGACTTTTCCATTAGTATAACTCGACCTAAATAAGTGTTTATAAATTATATAAAAATTTATATCATAATTTACCTTTACTTTTTACCTAAAAGTTGGTCTTCAAGACCTTGCATTGTGACTGTGAAATCTATAATGGACGTTTTAGCACTAATCTCAGGTGAATATGCGGGATTGGGCAATTTGGTTGTTATATATAAGACAAACCCAGGCATTACATCCGTTTCTTTATCGCCGACTACCACCTAATAAAATAGTAATAAGTATTGTACATCATCTAATATTTATAAGCAGCTGACATGTAAGTATATTTATTTTGCTCACCTTTTCAATTGAACCAGATTTAATGAAATTTTTTTCTAATACATTATCGATTACTGGATCAAGCTCTTCACTAACATCTTCTATCAATAATGGTCTTCCAAGAGATAAACAATCCTCTAAATGTGTTCTAAAATATTTATGATTCAATGAAGTGATTTGGAGTTCATTAGATGATTCCTTATTTTTAATCCACATTTTCCCTTGGTTTTGAGGGTCGATGAGAAGTGGGTATGAACTAGATTTGGTTACAATAAGTGCATTTTGAACCGATAGCTCATCATTAGGAAGACCTTGCAATGTCCACTCAGATACCTTAAACATTTAGTATTTTTTTTAATACAACTAAACAATTATTATAGAAGTAAACAATATTCATACCATAGAATTGTCAATAAGCATATTTATTATATTGAGTTTAACTGTGAAAGGTACTTTTTGAGTTGTTAAAATTTTCATCCAACTTTGGACTAAATTAGATCTAAATTCTTGATTATATGGTCCACAATATGATAAAAATCCTGTTGCCAATAAAACATCACCAACAAGTCTATATTCAAATAAAACAATTATGTTATAAGATTCATTACTTCATTAGATATAATCAATAAATTTTAAAATAGTACCGTCCAAGTTGTTTCTTGAATTCTTTACTCTGTTGAGTCCATCTTATTTTTTCACCACCTAAACCATTAATTAAAGCAGTTGCTGAGGTCATTTTTCTTAGACACACATTTGCTGCATCAGTAAGCCTTTGTTTTTCTTGAACAGCAGCATCATATTGGCTTTTAACTTCATTTAACGCTACTTCTCTTTCATAAAGTTGAAGTTCAGCTCTTGACAAATCGTCCATTGCAATAGTTAATCTAGCTTCTTGTAAAGTTAAATTGGCCTAAATTAATAGTATAGAATTTACCTTTAATTAATTTTCCTTGCTCAAAAACGTTTAATACAAACCTTAAGTGGCAAAACTTCTTTATTTATACTATGAAAGAATGCCATAGCTTTAGTCCACGATAACAAACCAGCAACGTCACCACAAACTCTTTTTGCGGTATCCATATTGTAATCTTCCATACTAAAATATAGCTGCAATAATTCTACCATTTCATTCGTGATTGTATCCTTAGGATAGTTTTGTAGCTGGAGCAAAAAAGTTGTACTCGCCATCATCTATCAAATGTTATATTATCATAGTTTAGTTATCTTGGTTTTCAACTTAATAAACTATAATACACATTATAGTATTTTAAGTTATTATTATTATAGTACTAAACAATGGTATTATTTATGTAAATAATATAATTTTTCTGTAAATTTTATACAAGCGAAACGCCTTTTTTAAAAAATCATAGTGCAACATATAAATTTAGTCATACTGTTCACTATTTTCAATAAAAAACTATGCTTATATTTAACTAATTTATAGCATTTTTGATTCATTTTCAGAAATTCTTTCAATAAAAAATGTTATAAAAATAATTTTTTTTCCAAATTATTTACTTTTAACGATTCTGGCCACGATGGTTTTGGACATCTTACTGTTGTATCACTTATGACTGGGTGAAGTTTTCGTTTGAATAAAATTAAAACACAGTCCATTATACGCATGATGAGATGTGGAGGTCTTCCAAGCTTACGAACAGTAGCTATGTGTGCAGGTTTTATAGTGTTTAACGCTGATTCTGCTTCTTCCAGTGCTGGTCTAGCTGCTTCTAATTTTTCTTCAGCAATAGCTTTTTCTTTTGCAATAGACTCTACTAAGGCTTCTGCTTTAACTTTTACTTTCATTACCTGATTTTTCACAATTTCTGCTTGTCTTGCACGATCAGTAACTTCAACTAATACCTGTAAATATTTTTTTATAAACATATTATTTTTAACTAATACAAAATATTATCTTGTTGTATACATTTAGTTACTTACAGTTTCTGCTTTCTGAGAAGCATTTGCTAATTCTTGCTCCATATCATCTAAGTCTTTCTTCAGTAATTCTACGGAAATAGAAGCCTCTTCTAGTTTTGCCAAACCTGTGTCCATACGATGAGCTCCTTCTCCTAACTCTTTTTGTTTTTGATGATATATACTTTTGTATCCTCCAATAAAGTTTAAATATGATTTTGGTGTGACATGAGTAGCTCTGCGAAATCGTTGATAATAATCACTTGAAGTATGATCAACTATATCTTGAATTGTGCCCATTGCGCCAACTAATTCTTGTTTAACTTCAACCGTGCATTCAATATCAAAGTCTACCAAAAAATGTTCTGCTACTTGGATGAGAGCATCTTTGGGCCAAGGTTGGAACCAGTCTATAGTACAACCAGATACTAATGCTGGGAACCTAAGAGCTCGATTTCGAAACTTTTCTCCTACCTAATACATATATGTGTAATTAAAAAATGCAGAATATAAATTATACAAAAAATTACAGGTGAAAAACAAAATACAACATGAAGATTTTGACAAGTTCTTGTTAAAAAGTAATCCATAATAATTTCATGGTTCAAAGTTCTTTTTGAGTTTTCTCGTTTCATAATAGGAGTTAATTCTGATATAATTTCAGATTGTTCATCTTTCGTAAATAGATTAGTAATTCCACCTAAAAATAAATAATTAAATCATTTATATTTAAACGATAAATTAAATTATATTTAGAATATTATTACCAGACGATAGAATATTGTTCAAATATTCCAAGAAACCTTCTTCCTTAATATCTAAATCAGTAAAAATAAACGTTGTACCTTTTGCTTGAACACCACATGTTCTGTACAACAGTTTAAGATCTTCTAAAAAGTTTGTTATATTATATGATCTATAAACAAAAATGCATTAATATATCATATGAAAATAATACATTTAATAAACAAGTCAAACCTAGTTAAAGCTATTTGAAACGTCTTATACCCAGCTATAAAAGAAGCCAATCTTGTTAATGATTGTTTACCAGAACCACCAACACCTACTAACATTACATTTCCACGTGGATGTCGTATAACTCTTGATATCTAAAAAAAAAAACCTTTTTCTTATTAATCATTTTAAATTTTAAGATAGTTAATTACAACTAACCTTAACTAAATGAAGGATAGCATCAGGAAAAAATACTAGGTCCATTCCAACACCTCGAACCATTTCATTAAATTGAGATAAAAACATTTCTAAACGTTCTCTTAGTTGAGCTTCTTCCATAACAGGCTCGTACACCTTGGGAAGTTCCATATCAGCCTCTTCACCTTCTTCTCCGGTTGGCTCTGGAGCATCTCTTAAACATTATTTTTTAATTAAATTTAAAACCACAGTATGTGGAAAAAAAATTACCGCATGAAATCAACAAATGGAGGATCTGAATCCAACATGGTTGTATATTGAGTGCCTAATCTAGATTCTACAACTTTGTTCAGCTCTTGATCAAACCAACTTTTGTCAGACAACGATGTAAATCTATTATAATTAAACATGATAAAATTATTATTATCACACTGTCCATTTTACAGGTTTCCATTTATTTTTCCTTTAACCGTTTAAAAATAATTATTACTTCAAAAAAACAAACCTATCAGAGAATACTCTAGTAGTCTCATGCCTCCACAACATTATTAATATTTTTGCAGAATCAATAACGGTGCTCAATGTTCCAACCATTCCTTGCCAAATCCTAGACAAATCTCTTAAACTAAAGACATAGTGGAATTTAGCTGGTGTTGGCAACAAAGTCATCTATAATTTAAAAATATATATTTTTTATAATTGGTTATTAAATTGGTTTCAATCTGTTTGTAATTAATTAGCACGTTTTGGTAGATTCGCAATACTCGCTTAAAAATAATATTAACAAACAATTATAAATTTATCAAATCTCGGAACTAAGGGTGATTATTTTATTTTATTTTATTATTAAATACACGGGATATAACCCTTTAACACAATTACACATTACATATATATACCAGTGGCGTGCTCACGGGGGGGGGGGATCAGGGTGTCATATCCCCCCCCCATTGGATTTTTTTGTAATGATTTATTATCTACATGAAAAAAAAATTAAGGTTTAAAATTCAAGATTTTGGTTGTAGATTAGGTCGCGTTCTTGTATTATAAATTCGATATTCAAGTGCGTCATGTTTATTGTCTCCGCACTCAGCATAACTCATAAGGCCCGTATCAATATGATGTTCTAAAAATAAACGTCCTGTTAATTGTTATTTCAATTTTTCCCGAAATGTTGAGACGGAGCTGATTTTATTACTATTAGTATTTATAACATATTTATATTGCATTTGCATTAATTCGCTTATTATTGTCTAATAAATTATACTAAATTAAATATAGAAGTTTTCAATTAAAATATTATTTATAAATTATAAGCAAATATATGAATAGGTTCTACAATGATATACATGTTTATAGCATGATATAATATATTAATATTATAGTCAAATACTCGAATGCATGTCTAATTATAAAAATAATAAAGCAGAGCGACGGTGGCCGATGTCGACCCATAGTCGACCGGGCGGCAAAAATGGGCAAAATTTTATCTAGATAATTAATCAAATAAATATGTATTCAATTAAAACATTTTTTGAATAATTTTAAAATATTATTATTCGAATAAAAAATTATTCGAATCATTCTTTTTATAATTATTCGAATTATTTTTTTTATAATATTTTGAATAAAAATGTATATAAATAATTTTCAAACATAATTATACTTGAATAAAATATGTACCTTTTATAGAATGATTATAGTTCTTCTAGTATGTCTACACTCTATATGTATATAGTATGTACCTCAGTAGTAACTATTGTTTATTATTACTTTATTTATCAATATTAAAGACGTTATTATTGTACTTAGTAAATAGTCCAGTTTCAGTACTACATAGTACATAGTCTTAGCTTTATTATTTGAGTAAAAAATCGAATAATATTCAAACATTATTATTCGAGTAAGAAATTATTCGAATAATTTTCAAACATTATTTGAGTAAAAAACAATATTCGAATAATATAGTTAAGCTAGATATTCTCATTTAGTTAATAACGAATTAATTTATTGTATATTTAAATTAATATATTATACTTGTATGTATATAATGTATTTTCAAATGGAATATTGTTTGAATAAAATAAATATCCCCCCCCCTTTCAAAAAAGCTGAGCATGCCACTGATATATACATATATTATATGGCATCATGTTTATTTTTTGTTAAATAATTGATTAAAAAATTACCCTTGTACTATGCCAAAGTTCCCTAGTTATAGGTGTTAGTTTTTTAACCAAGTTTCGTATTTCTACTGAAAATCCTCGTTTTGCATTATAGTGCGTTTCACCAACTACTCGAAAGATCTTATCAATTGAAGCATCTGATGGCATAGTACAGTTGAATATACAGAATTGGCGTTTTAATCTTGACGGTATATCATTTCGTCCTCCACCTTATTCCACAAAGTTAAGTATATAATTTAATAATTGAATGACGGTTAATTTACTCAATATATTGTTATCTTACCGGGATGTACCATAGCACCAACAAATAGTATATCATTCAGAGTGTAGAATTCACCCGGCTTTTCTAAACTATAAAATCCTTTCATGTCCATTGTCTGTCGAACAATTTCGTTTGTGATTTGATCGCCCCATTCATTAACTTCTGGCAAATTTATGTCATCTATAAACACTGTCATTTTAAGACCTCCGGGTGGTCCAAATGTGTTTCCTAATCTTTTCTCTACATAACTTTCAATAGTTTTCTAAAATAAAAAAATAATTTAGGACTCAAATTAAAGTGTAAATTACAATTTATAAATGTTAATTTAATTTAATTTACCTGGAACTGAAAGGGGCTAGTTGCAGATGAAAAATTAAACGATCTATTCAAATAAAGTTCTGGTTTAGCAGATCTCATGTATGATTTCATCATAACAGTTTTTCCTGATCCTTGTTCTCCTATCAATAAAACTGGATGGTCTTGTGTAGCAATGATATTTATCAAATATGTGATACGAACACTTTCTAAAATAGGAACCAATACTTGACTGTAATCAGAACTAGAAGACTCTGCTGGAGTAGCAGAAGACATAGCAACATTCCAGTGTTCCCACTCTCCTAATTCAACATATATGAAACTGATTTAAATTTACGTTGACAATAAGATTACCACATACTATACCTTCTTCAGTTACGAAAAAATCAAATATTGTAGCATCAGGCTGATCGTTTAGCTTAGGAAGATCAAGGCTATGATTAAAATTTTCATTGAGATAATTATGAAACTTATGTCTGTCTGATGTTTCCAATAAAGCTCCCAGTCCCCACACCAATGAAAAAGTATACAAACGTTGTAAATGTATTTTACTTGGCCTTCAAAAAAAAATATTTAAAACTATATTTTATGAAAGAAGCTTAATATTATACTTACAGTAAATTGTCTGGTTTGAGATAGTGGTTTTCTGCGCCTTCTACACCATCACCCTCTTCTGAAGAATTAGTATCGTTATCTTCAATTTCTTCTTCTTCTTCTTCTTCTCCTTTCCCTTCTTCTTCGTCTGGTTTCTTAGGTATTAACCCTTGCAACAACACTAGCATCTATAAATTGATATTTAAGACTTTTATAAGTTATAATAAAGTGAAAACTAGGTTATTGCTAAAAATACCTGTTGAATAGTATTGCACTGTAAGACTTTCATAGTCATGTTCAGATTTTGTGATGCCCATGTGTATATAATAGAAAAAGTATTTTCAAACAATCGCTTGAATAATTTTGATTCCCTTTTACTTCTTTTCTTTAGCCAGGCCGCTAGAACTGGATTCCAATCTAATCCAGACGAACTCATGTAAACCATACCATTACGTGATACGGTTGCTGGGGAAGCATTATCAATGTTATGAGGCTCAAATATGATTTTACAGCACGGAGCCATAGGAAGCCTATCTCCATTAGCTAGTGTCAATGTTTTATTATCGTCCAATACTGAATTCAAATTTTCAATCCATATACTGTCCACGGGTCCATCAAGTACCAACCATACATGTTCACCTTTTTTTAATTTCAGCGTTTTTCTCCATAATGCAGAAAATATACCATCAGTCCAGTCATTAGTGGCCACATCTAGACGGCCGAACATTTGTGCTGCAGTAATTGCTTTGGGGTTCATTCTCATTTCTCTAGAATGTCAAACAGTTAAAATAAATCTTTAAATCTTTGGTATTACATTTTTCATTTTTACCTATGATTTTCACCGCAAATCGTTAATGATTTCATAAGAATCTGAATACAACAAGTTTTTCCAGATCCAGTGGGGCCAAGAGTCATTATTCCATGTCTGACTCTTTGTGTTTCATATAACTGAAAAAAACAATAGGTGGACGTTAATATTTGTTTGATTTTACAAATGTACGTAATAATTATGATAATATAAACGATAATATGATATTTACTTGTATTAACTTCAAAACCCAAGGGGAATGATATATTAATCCATCTTCTTCCACTTGGCTTTCAATTGCTTCTTCCAATTCAGGATATCCAGTTTTTTCTAATATCTGATTTGGAAATAAATCAGTGACCAATGATAGAAAGAGTGGTTCGTCCTCATCTAACAAATTCACGAGTTACAAGTTTTAAAAACGGTTTAACAATGACAAAATACATATTGAAACTAATAATAATTTACCTATAAGTTTTGATAAATTCATATCCCTCAATACTCTCATAACAATCGTACTTTCTGAATCTTTGCTATTGACTCGTTTCGCAGCACCCAGAGTTCTTAACACTGACAAAATATTTCTCAGCCCAAAATCATAATGAACTTGTTTTGTTAATTGTTCTTCACACAGTTTATATAATGTATAAAATTTACGAGCAAGCGTTATGTTTTCTAAAAATCCACAACTAGCTAATTTAACCCTGATAATGATTTGTCTGTCTGGAACCATCATAGCTACTGTGCGGAATTGTATTTTTAAATTTTCTGGTAGTTCTTTGCGCCCAGCATAACCGGGATTCTACCAAAAATAAATAAGAGTAAATAAACTAAACTACGTCTGTAACGTTACTCATATTAATTACCATTGTTATAAATATGCCAAATTCGGGACAAAGGTCTATCAGGTCACCGTCAGTAAACGTAAACTGTTTTTTCTTTTCTTTTTTTGCCGACAATACAACTGCTATTTGTTGTGCTGCAACCGACAACACTGGTAGTTCAATACGGTTGAATTCATCAAAACACCCCCATGTTCCTGATTGCGCAAGGCCTTTGTAGATTCTTCCCAAGCCTCGATAATCCATCTGATCAGAGCAATTGAAAACCACCACATATTTGGCCAAAGTTTTTGCCATGTCCTTAACAGTTTCCGTTTTTCCAGTACCGGCTGGTCCACAAGGTGAACTACCCATACTCATTGCTAATGCTTGAGCAAGTGTAATATAACACCTAATTATATAATTATGGAATAACGATTGATTAAATATTTTTTATGTGTGCATGTCTAATATTATATATTATTATATAACTTAAAACACTTACCTATCTGTAAGCGGGGTGATAACTAATCGTTCTGTACATCCCAAGTACTCATTTTGGTAATTAAAATTAACGTCAGTTATAGAAATCCAAGTCTTGTCTAAGTCTTCTTTAAAATAGAATCGACATTGTTTCAGCCATTCAAAGTCATTAACAGAACGTACATTGAGTCGACACTAGACGATACACAAATTATTATTAAAAGTTATAAATCTTCAATAATAGCATTTTTACAAATACCAATAATCCTAAATAGTTGCGAGTTGTGACTCACTACAGTTTAGGAGTAGCAAAAATACCTAAAGTTTCTATTTTATTCTTTAGATTCTGCGTGGATCGATTTCCTATTTTTTGATAGCTTATGGTTTTATGGTTTTATAGTGATATATAAAAAGGCCAAAGACACTTTTTACCGGCAAAAAATCTTCAATATTAAAGGGTGTTGCACTCAGAAAATTGGATGTTGTTTGTACATTAGGAGTTAAAATTAAAAATTATAAAATGCTCAGTACTTTTCAAAATAATCGGGAAAGGGGAGAACATGACGGAAAAACAGAAATATTTACACAAAAGGTACCCCGTTTTTGAAAAAATTGATTTTGATATTATGTTTTAGATAATTCAAAAATGAATAACCGTAAATAATTTAAAGTTTTACCAAATCTTTAAATTTGCATATTATCCCAGACAGGATATAATTTTTTTAAATATTTTGGTTCGATTGAGAGATTTATATCCTTTGAAATGTTTTTGATTTATGTCAATACATTTTTTTTTTTATTATTCAAAACGCTTGAAAATATAGTTTAAGGTTCTTCAAAAGTATTTCTTACACTCATTAAAAACTATTGAAATACATACCTAGTCAAGTTTCAACAATAATATAATAAATGCGACGGTTTTAACGAAAATAATGTAGTTCAATATACCGTACTAGATGATAGAAATTACCAAATCGTAGGTACTAATATCCTTAAAATTATAGGCTGTACATTTAAAGCCTACATTACCACAAGTCATTACCAAAATATCAAAAATATCTCTCTGATGAACGTGTATTGTAATTAATGTTTCGAACTTGATTCTTTCAATACGCGTCAAATCTCTAGTAGTTTGATCGATCAATGTATTGAGTAATTCTAGAAATCGATTATTGGTATCATGCATCTGCTTTCTATCCGTTCTCGCGTGTATTAATGCCACCTCGGAATCTCTGGTCCAAATCATTTGAATTCCCAAAATTCCAATCTGTAAATATTATATACTTTGATTTATTCAATGTATTAAACATATTATAATAAAACAAAAATCAATGTTGTCAATTGAATTCAATGAACATATCATATCATTAAATTTATATAATTTTTATTACCTGAGCTGGCATTTTTTCCAAAAATGCTAATAAAATAAAATTATTATCGTTTATCTGATGATTTGACGATCGAATAATCGAATGAATCGTTTGCTGAGATGTCTGCAATAAGCTTGTTAACCAAGTTTCTACACTGCCCTCGGCTCTAACAGCTCTCTCGAGTGGTATAGTTTCTCCTTCTGTTGAAATAATAGCTGTCATTTTATTATATTCAATTTCGTGAAATTTTACTGCTTTAGTGTTGTCGAATATTGATAGTAAATGATTTTGGATTGTATGCGAATCTGAAGCTTGTCCTAAAATTTCTAATAAAGCGGGATCCGAAACAAAAAAGAATCTAGGAAACATTGTTCGTTTTCTTTCTAAATAACTGTAAATCAATAAAATATATTTTTAATACTATTGATATTTTAACATTATATGATTCTAATACTTTACCCGCTCAATGATTTTTGACACAACTCCAGCTGTTCTTGTAAATGAGGTAGAAGTTGTTTCAGCATGTCATCTCCAACACAACAAATAACTACGCTTGGCGTTTCATGTGCACGTTGCATAATTTTTTGCCACGACTTGTCTATTTTACTAAATCTAATCCAATAAATATACATATGTTTAATTATTAGATTTAGTAATAGTGATATAAATCAATATTATATAACCTTTTTGCTTCTTTGGGGAGCTGTTTTGCTATATCACCACCCACAAATACTGCTTCCAAGTACACCCACATATTTTGAACTAACAGCCAACGCTCCAAAATTTCATTTGTATTAGATAGATCATACACCCATTGTTGTATTTGTTTTCGGAATGGTGCGTTATACCTAAATTGTTGAGTTATTAATAAACACAATTTGTTAAAAACAAATATAATTTTTACCTATTCGACATAAGCGATCCCAAAATCATTAAGCTATCTTCCAGTTGACAAATAGTTTCTGCTGTCGTATCACCTCGAAGTAATAATTCTCCTCGATTATTAAATGTTAAAAAGGTTAATTCTTGTACAGACCATTCATTAGTGACTTGTCTTAGTTTCGCTTCAATATCTTTCTCTTTCATAGCTGATATACATATGTCTTCTATATCCTCTTTATGTTTCAATAGAGGCGCTTCTAGAATATTTTTTAAACAAAATCCTTCACTTTCTAATTCAAAGTTGTAACCAGTGATTTGCATTATTCTCTGCCAATGTCTTTGCTTCATAGCTTTATTTGCCATAAGTTCTAATAAGGGACACATATCATTAAAATCGTCAATAGTTCTTTTTAATGCATGGAAAGCTGGCCATTCTTTTAATCCTTTAGGTAATTTACGACATCTGTTTTGGAATTCCATTAGTTCATTATTTATCTGCTCTATATTGACGTCTCCCCAAGGAATATCATAGTAACTGCTAACCCGGTCTATTACATCGTTATAAAGTTTGTACAACTTTTGGAGAAGATTCAGTTCTTTACGTATTTGGACAAGTTCTGGATATTCTGTAGTTTCCAAACCAAACAATTCTTCCCCACTTTGATAAGACTGTAGGCGACGCCACATACCATCAAAACGATTCTGTAAGATTAATGATTGTTGTATAAACATTTTAAAATAAAACATTAAATAATAATAATAGTTAAATAATAAAATATGTTTACTTGAAACATAATGAGCCTATCTGAAGCTTCTCTGGGTGAAAGGCCGGGCATCATTGGTCCCAGTGTTCTGTATTCGTGGCAATACTGTACACAATCTAATTTAAAATGTTTTAGATTCTCGGCTAATTCTGTTTGAAGTTGAGGTTGAGATTCTAATAAATATATATTCATATCCATAGCACGTGTTAGCACTCTTTGCCAACAATATCTAACGTTATCAACCAACTCTAAATCTTCCCTATCTACCGGTAGATCATAACGTGTTAATACATTAAATGCTTCTTCGATCGGTTCTATTTTAAGGTCCATATCTACTTCATTTTCTCTTATTTTTTTTAGTGTTTCTATGACCATTCTTATATCATCTAGATCTCGAATAGGCCGTTCCAATTTTCTTTCCATTTCATTCATCACGGCATAAACGTAATCCATTTCACGGTGGTATTTTTTGCGTAACAACTGACCTATTCGACGATTACATGATTTAACCTCAATGGTTAAGCCATATTTTAATTTTTCTGAAACATTGGTTGAGATATTATTTGAACAAGTATTATAATAATATCGCAGTTATACTCACCAACAGATACTAAGACACAAGATCCAAATTCATAAGTATCTGGCTTTACTTTTAAACGTTCTAAGAGTTCGTGGTGTTTTTGAAGATATGCTTCTGAATCCAAAAGTGAAACTGTTGACAGGTCTCGTCTTTCCGATAGGTCATTATTCCACAAAATCTTGTATGGTACCCAAAGATTCAAGAAGTCTAACAGCATCTAAATGCATGGATTAAAATTAAAAATGTAATTTAGTGTCCAACGTGGATGTTATAAATCAATGTTACCGGTTTTAACGGTTGCACGCATGTAGAAAGTAACGAAAGGGCCTTGACGATTTCTTTATTTTCAGTGACATGTGAATAGAAGTTTCTGTGCATTACTGGGAATGGTGGTTTTCTCTCGGATGCCAATTTATACAACCTTCGACGCTTGGCTCTCGCGTCTTCTATAGTGGGCACTGAGGCTGGTACACTCTGTTCCATATCAGAAATAACAACTTTAGAAAAAAATTTTTCTCTACGCTCGTTGCAGTCTTTCTTTAACTGATTCCAGTGTTTTCCTGCTAACACCTGCCGGAAGAAAAACAAACGAGACGCGCACACGAAGACAAACACGTGGACAACACAAGACAATACCAAATATGTATACAACGAGTAAATATCATGTCTTCGTTGTGATGCTCGTGTTTTATCATTTTCATTACAATCATTATTACCTTTGTTTTTTTATTACCAGACCACTGTCCAACTCCTTTGGCTACTCCTACCATAATTTTTCCAGCTTGGATCATCAATTCTTGCAATTCGTTTATACCTGGTCTAATCACGATTGACGGAATCATAAGTATTGCATGAACTTCAAAAATAGGATTTTCACCTGGATTGAATTTTATTATTATATTGTTTGTATCAATAAATCGTTATCAGTGTACATAATAATATGTAACATGATTAATTGTATAGGCTTACTAAATTCCTGTGAAAACTTTTTTCTTAACGCATCAATCGACTGCCTTGTTATTTTAATGAGCACATCTATAACTTTGCGACTGTAGAATCGTCTCATTTCTTTAACTGCGCTGTTTGCGAGAGTATAAATAGTTGGAGGCAACTCATATGCTGCCAAGACAAATGGGTTATTAAAAAATTCACACACGGTACTCCAGTCCGTTTGAGTTTCACTAGACTTTCCTTCTTGTTTAGCAACGTCCGCGTCTGTCTTATCTATATTAATCATACATAGTTAATACCATTCAGTTATCTAAAATAAAGAGTATTAACATTTTTACCAGTTTTTACTTTAAGACTATGTTCTTGTTCTAGTTTTGGAATTGTAACACTTTCATTAGCTTTCTGAACGAGATACAATACTTCTTCAACTGCTTCTTCTACCAGAATACTCTTTCGATTCAATTCCTATTCAGATATAACATTAAAGTTGAATTAAGTAACTTTTTTGTAAAACATGCCAATCTCAAACCAAAGATGCTTGACGACACGTTTCATCAATTTTATCTAAAAACTCTTCAGCGGTCCAAGTAGATCCGTCCTCGGGAAATGTATGAAGAGTAATTAACTGCATCGAAGAGAGTACCTGAAGTATTCTGTTATTGTATACATCATGAATTCTAAAATTAAGATTTAAAAAAAAAAAATTATTTTATACAACACATATTTTTTATAAATTACCTGGTTACCAAAACTTGAAATTTATCTATTGCTGAGTTGGTTTTTTCAACAAAATTTCTCCACTCAGGATCTGTCCAATCAATTGTTTGCAAGCCAGGTGTCAAAAGATCCAAAAGCCCTACAAGCTGGGTGACAAAAAGTGGTCTAACATCGAGGTTAATGCTGCTGGCTACTTTTCTCATTTTGTTCAACATACACTGTTGGTGTCAGTGGATAAAACAATGTAAATTAGCATACAAAAACAATGGTTAATCTATTTTCATTTTTTCTATGTACTTGTAATGTGTCACACACTAGTGTAAAATGATCTTTTCTAAAAAATAGAGCCTTGGTGACAATCGGAACTTTTAGTTCCATTTTTAACATACAACTTGACTCTAGTATAAGTAAGTTCAATCTTGAATCGAAATTAACATAAACCATATTATTAGTATTCTTAAACTTTAATAACGGTTGTACTAAACAGTATTCTATGACTTTAACCTACAAATAGATTTATGATGATAACAATTTGAAAAACTTAAATAATGCGATATGAGATTATATTTACATTGTGGGTCATCCAAATATTTTTAATTTCCTCTTCGTAGTTAAGCAAAGCTACTGACATAGTGGCAAATTTCTTTTGCACTTCTGTCATTTCTGGCATTACTTTTAATACTGGATGATCAGTTGCTTCTTCCATTAAATAACTCAAACGTTGTCGTAAAGACCTGACCCAGACAATACGACCTAATGAATAAAATGGGTAAAATGATATAGAGTCTTGTATATTATTCATAACAAAATACTTAACATAAAATATTACCAGATAGTGGTGGAAAATTCCTAGGGACTGGAGGATTGCCTTTTCGTTTTTTAAACAATTTTAATGTTCTATCTATTTGACTTTCACAATATTTCAAAACTCTACTATATTTTATATCCATTCGTGTCACTGGTATTTTGGTAGCAATCTATTTAAAAAAAATGATTAAACATAACAATTTAAACCAATGCTTAATATTAAGTACTTTTTCAAATTTATCGAGGAATTTTATTCCTTGACCCGTCTCCCAGACAGAATTAAAATTAGTTTCTATCGTGAATGCTAATTCATCTTTCAAAGTTTGTACCATTACAAATAATATTGTATAATCATGATCAAATTCTCTATTTTTCTGATCTAAATAATCGTAACTTTTGTTCATCACCACTAATTTGGCTTCTTCGAAAGTCCGCACTGCATTGTCTAATGCTATAATTTAATTGTTTAATTATGAAATATGTTGTAAAATTATATTTTTATATTTTTGTGACTAAGGTAACTAAGGCCATATTATTATCATACCATCCCCAAACATCAAACCCTCCATTCTTCGTTCAAACAGTCCATTGTAGTCGTCAATTGTATCGAAAACCGTTAAAATTTTGATTAATCTATCACAAAACGCATCGAATTTACCAAATACGTAATTTTCAGAAAAACTAAACTGTCTCCCAGCGCCATGGTGATGTTTCACTCTTTCGTAAGTGTTATGATATAATTTGTTTAATGTAATACATTCATTCAATTTAGTCGTAAGAGCTGCTCTATCTTGAGACCATATTGTGTCTTTATTTCTATTGGTGATATGAAGTTTACAGCTTTCAATCATTTGGTTTGTGATCTAGGTTAGGTACATTAAACATGAATTTTTGTTTAACGTTTATGTTATAGAATTGGAGGTTATTACTTTAACCATAAGAGACGATATTTTTTCTGTAGTATTATAGAACATTGACACATCATGGATAAGACGTACAGTTTGAAGCATACGAACTAACGAGTTTCTCATTTTAACTGGATTATCAAGGTACAGCGAGTGACAGCATTTTTCCAATGCTTGAATGTATTTTGAGTTATCTTTTGCTTCATTGTAGCACAGTGTCAAATGATTATCTGTACGTCTCCATCGATCAACCATTCGAGAACGAGATAGTTGTAAGCAACAAATAGTCATGATTACCTAAATAATTATATTCATTACTTAAACTTCCATAGAACTGGTTTGGTTTGGTATATGTTTTTATAACAATATGAAATGAATAAACGAATGCAATTAAGAACGACATACCTCTTCCCAACTAAGATTAGCAGCAATTTGTGAAAATTGTGCTCCACGTTTTTTCCAAAACTCCAATTCATCTTGCGGTCCACTAGTATCACTTTCGTACTTCAACTTCTCGTCTTCTAATAATATCTAATACAAAATCACAATCATTATCATTTTTTAAATTACATTTAAAAATTTACTTCTCGTATTTTTCGTATCCAATTTGTTACTCGTTTCTCTAAAATCAATATTTCATCCCGATTTGTGGCAAGATGTTTGGCTTCTCTGTAGGAAGGCACTTTTGATATTAAACTCATATCATCAGCAAAAATGTTTGGTTGATCGCAGACTTCTTCACATACTAAAAAATTATAAAAAAAATATTAATAATAAACTTTTACATACTGTATTTAGGACCAAAATGAAAGATATTATGTAAAGTCCAATGAACTTAAGCAATTATGAACCCAAGATTTGAAGAATAAAAATTGTATAAAATCAATAAAAAAAAATTAAGAGACTAAAAATACTTAATTTATTAAAGAAATAATGAAATATAGCTACAAAATCGAGTAAACAATTTTGTTAGTTACATAAAGTAATACTTAAAAAAAATATTATTTGCTTCACTAATAGTATAAATGTAATTAGTAGAAACAATGAATCATAAAATCAAACGATCCCTGTTATTACAATATAATAATAAATAAACAAATTTAAATATAAACCAAGAAGTGTTCCAAAATTGTATTCCTCTTTTGTCAATGGGACACAAATCATGTACCTGTAATTTCATTGGGACACAACTATGGTTAACTGCAAAATGGATAAAAACATACTCAATCAACTTGTACCTTTTATGTAAGTATAATAATATACCCACTCATTGTTGTTTACATATATCGAAGATAATCCTTATTAATCCTTTTGAAAAACTTCAAATATATTATTAAAATTGCATTAGAAATTATACCTTTTAAACAACTGCAGAACGATCTTAGCTCTGGAAGCAATTGGCTTTTGATCAACGGGCAGTCTGGTTGATCATCAGAAGGTTCGTCGCCTGTTTGTGGTATAGCCAATGCCGGTATAAACACGTATTCAATAATCTTGGCAATACTCTTGACTAATCCCTTTTTCTCCGCGTCCAAAGTGCCACAAATCAAATCTTTATGGAACCCTTCTTCTGGCAATTGTTTGGCGGTGTTCAGGCGGATGATGTAAATGCAGATTCCTGTCAGCCCGACTTCCCACCCATCTGTGAGAAAGAGTTTCTTTTTTTTCGGCTTTGACACTACGCTGAGTCGCCGCTGGAGGTTTCTGCTGCTACTAGTTGGCTTCAACTGAACCTGAATACAAAAGCGAAATCAGTATCAGGTTAACATTGGAGTTTTAACCAAAGGTGTAGTTGTTAAAAAAATCTGTGTTATGTGGAGAGGACGGCTACAGTCCCATTAAAAATATTTTATTTAAAAATTGAAACTTTAAAACTCTATCTTGCCATCTCAATTATAATCACACAATATTTACAATTAACAAATTATTCATTTATATAAAAAAAATTCATTATTTTTCAAAATTCTTAGAAGCATTTTTTCTTGGTCTATTATCGTCATAGCTCTACAATTGAATAGCCAAGTTTACATATTATACCACTCTGTAAGATTCCATGCTGGCGGTGGGTGGTCTATTAGTGTTTATAAACATGACATTTTATATACTTAATCTATTTTTTATTGTTAATTTACATCTGGGGTCGGAACAGAAATCCTCTCTAGCATTTTTCAGTAGACGCTGGTAAATTTTGAATTGATATACCTATTTAATTATTTTAATTCTTCTTTATAGTATTATATCAATAAATATTCTCATCTTTCTAAAAACATTTTTTGACTTGAAATATTAACCTAGTCTACCTCTGAACGCGGTTTAAGATATAACCAACGAAAACCAATAAAGTAACCAATAAAAATTATAACATTTGTGTGAAAACAAAATAGTTTTTTTCGCATTTTTGTTAAAAATACAAATTCTTAAAGACGTATCGAAAGACAATACTTTATGAGTATATTATATGCATCCACAAAAAAACCCAGTAGTCGTATACGTAAATAGTGACAATACACGACTGGTTTTTAACCTAAGCTTGAGATTTTAATGCAGATGTCTTTTATTCTACTCGCCAACTTCCGTATAATTTATTTAATTGATCAATTTAGTATATTTTATAGTGTATCAATTATGTACATGGGTTACCTGTATTTTGTCAATTTTTAAAATAGTGTATTTACGTGCAAATTGTTGTTTAAATAAATATTATGTGATAAATAAACAAAAATCAGACAGTAGTTCATGTGATTTAATCATTATGCTTTTATATAACATTATAATTACCGTCATTTCAAACGATTCGGTATCTTCGACTTCAACGTCTTGATAGAACCACATGAGTTTCGATCTGCCGTGTGGCAAAAATAACTCGTTGATCTGGTCCAACTTAAATATATAATAGAAAAGTTGTTAAACATATTTTATTTTTTAACAGTTTCCCGCTGAACGTTTAATATGTATACTATAATATATACAACTGGTATATATCAACATATTATATAGTAGGAATGTATACCATATTGGATTCGAACACATAGTCCATGACGGAATTTCTCGGCAGACCTGTGTGGTCGATGAGTAGTTGGAACGTGAACTCCAGCCGGGGGTCCATTTCCCCCCTTCTCGCTTTTCGTTCGCATTCTTCTCGGCGTCTCTAAAAAAAAAAAAAAAATAATTTATTGAAAAAGATAATTTTATATTCGGTAGAAATCAATTATTATTATTTTTGTCATGCTTCCCAACACCGATAAACAAAACACGTTCGAATGGCAGTGGACAAAATTTAAGTCCAACATTTGGATTCATCAGCAGCACAGGACCAAATAAAAATTAAGTTTGCTCTAAATTTAACTCTAAAGACTTTTGTATTTAATACAAATATAAATGTATTACAAATATAAATAATAAACATAAACTGAGTTAAATATAATAATAAATATAACTTTTTTTTAGAATTTGATTTTCACGACATTTCTGAAGTTGCTCCCTCATCCCCACATGACCCACAGCCTTAAAACTACCTAATATCAACATAGTGCAATTTTTTGTAAATAATTGTTTGTTTTACCTATATTCATATAACCAAGTGATATTCAATAAATCCTTATTTAAATTAATAAAACATAACCATTAAACACCGTTTGCATAAATTATCATAATAGATTACACACATGATGTTTGATCTAGCCATATTATGAAGAATAGCCAATATAGATCCTATTTATCAAACAGAAGCTATATCATTCTATACCTATGCATTGCGTTAAATGTAATTAAATATCGGCGGTAGTGAATAATTAAAAAAATCAGTTTTGCCATTTTTATAAGTCTTAACATTTTAAGCATATGACTGTTCCAGTTTCGTCTAGCACGCGACACTATACATATATTGAAATCAACATAAATGTATTCAGTGACTTACTTGCAACGCTTCATTTAATGGCAAAGACGTGAAGTCAATGTCTTGCTCTTTTGATTCGGAATCGTCATCGGGGTTAGATAAAAGCATTTCGAACGATAATAATTTTTAACCGCACTGATAATATATCACAATTTAATATTATCAATTATTTTTTTCATATATTATATATATAATATATTCTATACGTAGATGAGGGTACGTCGACGTTATGTGCGCGCTATCGGATTCGGACGCACAGTGGCACGGAGTCACCCGTAAGTATGAAATATACTAAACATAATAATATTTATTGTATGTAGGTAGGTACGACAGAGCGCGTATCGCGACGAAAAACCGAAAAACAAATACGACATCATTATATCAATGATAAATTATGTATACGATTTATATTATATACATAGACAATATTATTTAGGTATATTATTGTGCGCTTGATACCCGTCGGACAACTGAACCCCATGCAAGGCATGCATTTTACGATCATATAATATAATAGTATGACGTGTGTGGTTTATATAAAATGCATACACACAGCAGTTGTAGATATATATTAAATAGGTTTGCCAGTATGTAGATATTATATACTATTATAATGTGTACACATATATAGCAGTGGACCGATATTATTTTTTATGAGTATATACAGTTTTTGTATTGTTTATATCGTAAACGCGTAGTGACTTAAATGAAAAAAAAAAAATTCCCATAATTTATATTCCGAACCGGCACGCGAATTTCCGTGTGTGTACTGCACATGGAATATATACCTGTGCGGCATTTTACGACGACGGTGGCAGTGAATAATATTCGCTTGTCGTTGCGAACACAGCTTTATTCTCTGTACATATATATATATATATATATATGTACAATCAAATATAATATACGGTTTTGCTGCACGTTTATTATATGTATATAGTTAAAAAAAATAATGGCTACTGAGACCGCAAACTTTGAGAATGAATATTATCATTATATATAGGTACGCGTACATCGCAACGTATGTACGCAAAAACAGATTTATTTTATGTATTTATAACATCGTTATTGTTACTACTATGCCATTACACATATCCGTGGCGCCAATAACATATATATTATATAAAATATACTACAGCAAAGAAATCGAAGTTAGAAATATTTTGGTAAAATAATATAGTAGGTACACACAGTGCGGTGTCAATCTGTTAATCAAATGGTTCGGGAGAAAACAATTCTATGCTGCCATGATCACCAACCCCAAAATTAATATGTTTTATAAGCGTTTAAACTAAGGATTTTGACAAAAATCGTCAAAGTCGTGAAATAAGTAATTCATACTGTTATCAAAAATCTAAAAATATATATAAACACAGTCTTTTTTTATTGACATTTTAATTTAAAATTTAGAAAAAATTTGATATTTTAACAAAGAATGATGGTTTTAGTTATTTTGAGGTAATTCAAAAATATTATAGTGGGTACTTTTAAAATGTATAGGTATATTATTTATTATATTATATTATATTATAAACACATAATAACATTTTAAAATTCAACGTTTTCGGTAAAAATTAAGTAAAAAATTATTGTATTATAAATAGTAAAATAAATTTTGGTAGGCTAAATAAATAAATATTGAAAAACTGGCCACTTAACAAAGAAAACTTGATTTTTTATTATAGCCAAAATAAATATTGACAATAATATTATTTTTGTACTGAATTTATTTAAGTTTTATTAATTATTATATTATTGAGGGTGACAATAGGAGGATTAATTATAGAGCTTATAATCGCTAAGAATACTTTTAAGTGTAAATTAAAAATTGTAATTTATTTTTCTATTTTAGACCTAATTAGAAATGTACGAGTGCAAGATGTTAGAGCAGTGGTTCTCAATCAGTGTGTCGCGTATTACCTCGATGTGTAGTTTAAAATGGTGTTAATTTGTATTGTAATAAGATAGTAGATATATAATCATTTAAATAAGTTTAAAAAAGTTACTTATCAAAATCGATTAACTTTTTTTAGTGTGTCGCTATTTTTGTGGATCCAAATAAGGGTGTCGTCGTAAAAAAAAAGGTTGAGAAACATTGTGTTTTCGATGCACTAAAAATAATGTTTAATCGTGTTGGCTAGTATTGTATTTGTAGAATTTCGTGTACTCTACATAGCATATAGTAGGAAAGTGTTGGAAACCTCAAAGGGGGTGTACATATAAGTTGGACTAGTAAGGTCTTATTATTTTATGAGTGCCATAGTACATAATAATATAATATTGTATGTCGTACACTTTACATTTTTAATTTTATTTAAAAATGTAATTTAATACATCGCAAATGCTAAATTTCAATATGATGTCGCCGCACTGTGTAAAACACGGCCCACTTATCACTCGATAAAAATGCTCTGCATTTACAGCACTCAGGGTCGAAATCGGCTGCACTATAATATATTATATGTGTATTCGTGTATACTGACCTGGGCGTCGGAGTTTAACCTTTTGACTTTTGTTCGACGCCTTTTAATACGGTTGAAAGGCGCCGCCGTTGACGACATCGATGACGTGTGTGTGTGTGTGTGGTATCGAGCTTGGTATAGGTATTATATTATTATGTTATTATAGTATGATATTACTATTATGTTGTAATATTCGTTACTCATATTGCTCAAAATGCATACGTTTTAAACATATATAGAGCTAATTCCGCGCGGTAAGATCATCGATGGAATGATTAACGATTTAAATAACTGTATAACAATAGGTTATACGTGGTGCGCCATTGTGTAAACACCTGCAGATATATAGTGGTTCTCCTTTACCACCCCGTCCTGCTGTTGCGAAGGTGTTTTACCGATCACTCTTACTTCGTGGTATCACCGAGTTCCCATGACGACATTAGGGCGACGAATCAAAGCGTTAATATAATATTATAATGTTATACACTTTTCTCACCAGAACGCGACTTAAAAGGTTATTAACTTATAGATATTACATATCACAATAATTAGAGTATATTGATATAGGTATACTTTATGCATTTTTTTTGTTATAATTCGTTCAAAACAACGCGTTTTCACAAGTGATTATTTTTTTTATGTACGTCTAATTTTTGTTGCCGTTAAACATCACCCGTTTTCGTTATAAGTCACTCAATAAAAACGAATGATAAATAAACCCACATGGCTACACACATAACAATAATAATCATAGGTATATAATTTAGACATTTTTAATTATTTCAGCGTTAACTATAAGGTTATTAGCTTACATTAGGATTTAGGTTTAAACTATTATGGCATCTGTTACTGTACAATTTGGACACACAACGACATATTGTGTTAGACTGCAATTTGAAAAATGCTGCATGTTAGGCTTAATGGAGGTTCAGTCTTTGCCATTAGGTATAGATTTAGAGGTGGATCCATAATTTTCCCAGGGTGGCATTTACAGTTTTTTTATGTAAATAATAAATATTATGTGTAAAAACTAAATTAAAAGTTATTAAAAGCAATTAAAAATTTGAACTAATAGTTTTTGAGTTATTTAACTTTGTAAGGGTAACAGGTCTATGATAATGGGTTTGGGAGATAATATGGGGTCTATGGCTCTAATATATATTGTACAAATTTTGAAGTACCTACTTTTCAAAATTATCAAAAAATGTATGCATAAAAAATATACATTAAATAAGGGAGATTTTCATTTGTAAAACAGATATTTGAATTGCCACAGCCTACTAGACATTTCTTAAATAGTACAAACAATCTCGAGAATTTGAAAAGATGGTATTTAAGTAAATTTAAAAATTCTAAAAATCAGAATATAATGAAATTCATTATTAAAAGAAATATGTTGGTGAGCATGCTCGGTAAATCACCCTGTATATTATATTAAAATTTATTTTTATTTTTGAATATGCATTTCTATAAATAGGAACCATGTATTTGTGTTACTAATTTATCACGACACAGTGCATTGCCATGTTCCAAATGTCATGGCTAGATTATAAATGTATAGGTAATAAAAAATAATTAGACTGGTGCTTATTCCATGTTTCATTAAAATACATGCACACGACTTTTTTTCATCTAATAACTATAAGGGGTAGTTATCATACACATAAAATGGTGTAACATGGCTCTATTAACAATAGGCCGGTGGTCAATAACTTGTTTTCATTTTAAAAAACATAGTTCAACTTGTCTCTAAAAATTGTTTATTCTAAAATAATAATTGTTTAATTTTTAAAAGGTATTAAATATCTATACATTAATCTTAAATTTATTTCGTTGTTAAAAAATCGTTTAAAAACACATTTTTGTAAAGGTGCAAAAAGTATTATCTGGGTTGAATTTAATTTGCTAATGTATAACTAAAACCAATATTTACGTGCAATTAAACAAAATAGTAAACATTTATAATACGTCAATGTATATAAAAAAAAAGGAAATTTTAATTTATTTAAATCATTTTTTGATGCCCACCCCACCCCATCTTGTAAACTTTTTACCGCTGGAATGAAGGGCTTGTAATGTAGATAAATATAATTTTTGTTTAATGTAAAAAAATTATTATTAAAATAATAAAGCATACCAAAACAAAAATATATTTAATGTTTTGAAAAATGTAGGAAAACCGCAATTTTTTAAACTTTAAGCTGATGTTGGCCAGACAATCAAAGTTAGTTGAAAAATAGGACTTTTTGAATTGAGTATTAATAGTTTGTGTTATCATTTAAAAAATATAAATTCCATTGCCCACGTCAACTTCAAAAGGGTTTCATTTTTGAAAATTGGTTAAGAATATTTATTATAGTATTATATCTTCTTAAAACATTTTCATTTCAATCTAAGGCCATCTGAAATGTTCGTGTGACTTTAGGTAAAACACACAGCAGTATATATATTTTATTATATTGTATTAGTTTATACGTGTTCATAAAAATGATTTTGCGAGCAGCAGACAGGAGTAAAAAATCTCGATCCACATTATAAAATTATATAAAAGGCCGGCAAGTGCGGGTACCACGCGGCTGTATAGTAGATGTCGAGTATATCAAATTCAGTGATATACAATCATTAAATACGAAAAACGATTCTGAGTAAAGACGTTCTGACAGCTTACATTACTAAATATATTTGATGATATTATATTGCTGTTAAAGTAATTAATTTTATTATTAATAATACAGTGGGTAGAATAATTTGTGTCGAAGACTTTGCATTTGAAAATGTTATCTTGTGTAATGCACGTGTCAAGCACCAACGAAAAATATTTTTAAATTACAATGCAATAATTATAACATCGTTATTCTTTTTTTAAATATCTAATTTCGTCCAACTTTGAACTTCAAATGTCTATAAAAAAAAAACCATGTTAATAATATATTATATGATGTTTTGGTTTCACTATTAACTACTTACGAGAAACCTTGTTTTAAAATTTCAATCTTAAGCTATAAAAACTGAACATTTAATACATTTTTAACTGCAAAATAATTTGCAAACCTTCGACAATGTTGGTCAAAAAACTTAAAATGCTTATAAAAAAAAATTATGCCAATATATTTTTAATATTTTTGAACTGATATTATAACAACTCAAGGAATCTTGTATTCAATTTTCAAGGTTTTTGACTCAACGAAAATTTTTTAATCGGTATTTATAGAAATACATTTTAAAAACCGAAAATTTCTTATGCCTATAATTAGTTTAAAAAGTGTCAAAATATTTTTATGACGTATAAAAATCGACAATCTCACACATTATTGTAAATTGAATACATTCATCGATCTTCTCAGAATTTAAAATGGTAAGAATACCAACGCCCGGAAATATTTTAAAGAAGGTGCATACGTGTCGTTTTGAAAAAAGAAAATTATTTATAAGGTACACAGTTCACTGTTTAGTAAACAACTTGCATGCAGCACGCTGTTTGTCAACGACGAGTTGACAACAACAAATAGTTAAAGGCCTAAGGTAACTACTAGAGAGATAGTTAATTTTACGTTAAGCTGTCTTATATACGACATACCTTAACGCCGACCGTAAAAACTTAAAAATTGGATGACATTCGAGACTTTTATTCGGGGACCGATAATAGCGGCCCCTAGTGGAGACTGCCGCTCGTCATCTACAGTGGCTCGCGTTAGTCGAGATTTACACACCATTGACACTGAATATCGTGAATTACGTACATTTTTGAGAAACTACAATATATCACAGTATCTACGACAAGTCTCGCGTAGAGACGATATAATAATCTACCGAAATAAATAACTTTATTGTTATCCGACTCTGTATATTTTTTTATAGTTTGACTTATACCTAGTTTACTCAATGGTGGTCTTAGTGTTTATTAAAACTACTAATTTTCCATTACCGTTTCACTTGGACTTGAGTGACTAAATTAAATGTAATGTTCAGAGTAAGATATTACAAACAAACGCATATTTGCATGTGCATAAAATATTGAAAATTTAAAAAAAATTCTCTCAAGAACAGTTTTTAGAAAACATATCCGCTTGTGTTACCTACTTTATTTACAGGACGGGTGTCGAGACACGACTAGACACCGTAATTGGTTTGATGAAAAGGAGTAATGAAAGTATCGTGTTGGCTGAAAAAAATGAAGAACACGACATGAGCGATGAGTTTCAATGGAAAAAAAGATAGGTACTTTATAATTATAATACATTTTATAAATCGATATTATTGATTAAGTCAAGCCATGTCTTAACTTAATACATAGTTTATATATTATAAAATTATTATGTGGTTATGGTCGATAATGACGTTATACTTCGAACATATTTGTGAAAAAAAAATAATTTTATTGTTATTTACGCCTTCACCTAAAGTTTAATTTTCGATGCAGTACGAAGCACAGAGAAAAGACATTTTTCCGTTTAGTGGCAATGGACAGTAAAGGTTTTTTTCACCAGATGTGCCAACATTTAACTGTCCAGATCAGATTAATATACGCATGAACGCGTCGATACTACATAAAATACAAGCTGGTCTACTATCCTACATTTACTTACATAGCCATATTTGGAAATTTCGAGGCCTCCGTGCTCAAAATGCATGGCGTCAATTTTCAATACATTTTTTTTTATATCATTATAGTACTGCAGTGATGGCCAAACTTATTTCTTTCACCGGGAGGCAGTCAACATTTTTGGAAACATACGTTCTGGTGAAGACGTTGACACACTGGTAAAGTGCAGTGCACTTTTAGGAGAAAATGAAATCCATCAGTTATTTTTTAGGCGACCCTCCAAAGACCACGGGGCCAAAAATCGTCTGCCGCTTGAACGACCTCCGGGGCGACCAGTCGACGACTTTGACTGCGGCACACTTCAGAAGTGGCCGATGACTTACTGGTGGCGGCCGTTCGAAAGTCATTGCATTTACCACCGATTTTACTGGGTCCGCCGAATTACGACCGGTCGTTACGTTCACCGCAAGTCTCGATGGATTCGAATGACAACCGGTCGTCGCGTGTCGTCAGCGGTTTCTCTAGTCGATGATTGTGTCGTCGGAAACGGGGACACAATAGATAAAAACGGCTGTATTAGAAAAAATTTTAGAATTCGGAGAAGTCTCTGAATCTTTGAATTCTATTGAATGGAATAATTTTTTTTATACATTTTTGAACTAATTTAAACAATTTTATTTTTTATTTATTTAAATTTCGAACAATGTTAATTCAAACCATAATTTTTTCTGTGAATTCAATTTTTGATAAATGTCTGTTTGTAAGTATGTATTTTTCATTATTTTAATTTCCGATTTATTCCAATCGATATCTGTTCTTAAAAATATGTTTTTATTATATTTCCAAACCAAGTTTATTCCCAATACCACGTATTTCACATTTATTAATTTTCAAAACGATGTAGATTCCAAACAACATAATATGTTTTTCTTTAATTCAATTTCCTAACTGTATTTGTTCCTATTAATGAATTTTCAATTTATTAATTACCCAAACAAAGACAGTTCTTAAACGTATTATTCTACATATTTTAATTCCAATTAATAAAAATCATTACTAATAAGTAATTTCTAATTTTGTCAGTCCAAACTCTAAATAATAACGTTTCTAAAAAAAAATGTCATGGAATCGGTGGCATTTCGACATACCAGTAAATTGAATAAACAGAGTGTTTTGTAAATGACCAATTTTTATTTTTAACATAACAATATATTAAACAGATTTACCAAAGTACATTAATAGGTGCATAACTTTATAAACAAAAAGTGCCATCACCAACAGCAACTGGTGAGACGCCTCTCGTCTGCACTGGTGCAGATAAAAAACAAAATATACAACACGAAACATTTTTTCAAACATTTGAATCACAGAATATATGAAATACTAGAATACTAGGTAAGTACTAGGTACGCAGTGTATGCCTCCACAAGTCTGTCGTGATATAGAATATCTGCTAAAAAACTATGGCCCAAATGAACTCTCCATGTCCATTCCTAACTCCAATCTCTCTTTCTCTATTTTTACCTCATTAAATAATAATTTGTAAGACTGAATAATTTTCATTTGATTTTTTTCTAAACTGTTCTATGTGTTTCTATGCTGTTTCTTGTATTCACTGTTAATTTGAATGTCTATATAGTTTTAGAAGTTTAGAATATTATACTAGCGAATACTATATTTAGGTATATTATCTATAGAGGTGGTCTCGGAAGCGGGAGATGCGAGACAACTGACTAATACCAAGTGCAGAAAGGCAATTTCAATCTCGATCGACTTGCAGCCCTCGCGAATGACCAAAAAAATCGGCTTAAATAGCTCACCGTTACCACACAACATACTATTATTGTGCAAGATAAGCAAAATAGTATAATGTGCTGGTATATTAGTTTTAAGTATTTATAGACTTATAGTTTTTATAAACGGGGTGAGACAAGGGTCACATGATCCAAGCTGCGTTTTTCCACTTTACTCCGCCTACTTACACTTTAAATAGATACTTATGCTCGTTAAATTATGACTAATTAACTAATGGTATGAAATTCGATTCTTATATATTGAAAATATCTGAAAATATTTAGTTGAACTATGAGATTAAAGATTGTACTTGAGCAATTTTGAATTTAATATATTTTCAAAAAATTTAAAAACAACAACGATGCAAGTAGTACATACGTACGGCATAGTACTGTATTATTACAACCCACAGTACTTTCCGCTCTTAAATGGGCCACTTTGCCAATCGGATGTTGTTCTGTTGTCACGAAGGCAAATTAATTTCCCGACCGTTATCAGACTACGTGACGCCTGTACTAGCAGCTGCAACGTGTGCTATTGTAATGGGCAATGGCTTATGAAAGATATATCCAAACGTGGACAACGTGATATAACGTAATCGATAGGCTACACTGTTACCTTTATAATTATATATTATTCTCACTTTTTGTGTAATATTTATAGATGATGAATAATTATTAGTTTCATATTCTGAAACATAGTATTTTTCTGAGAATTTTGATAAGTGAAAATTGAAATTAGTATGAATAGTTGATTATACATAGTTATAATAATATGCAGGGCTGTGCATTTTAAGAGTTCGAAGTTGGTGAGATACAAGTTCGATTGACATCACCATTCTATACGTCCATAAGATATTATTTCGCATATTTCTAGTCTTCTAGATATTTCTGACTACGGATAGCATATTATCAATAATTAATATGCATACAATTACTATTTAATGTTTTTATTGCACAATGTGTTTAATGATAGAAACTCTTTATCACTTAAATTATCAAACACGTCATATTTAAAGTTAAAATTTATTTAGCGTTTTATATCGGTTGTATAATATTATACTTACGTTATTATTATTATTTTTTTATTGTAATTAAAGCCACAACAACATAGCATATTGGCTTATGCCGTTTTAAAGTGTATTAATATAGTGAAGATGCTTAAAAATATAGTGTTTCATATTTTTTACACGAAAAGGTAAAAGGGATCAGTATTATATTTTATATAGTGAAATTTCGCCACAAATGAAGGTGATTAAATTGAATTGCATAATTTAGTTAGTTTTAGGAATCTGAATATTTTTTAGATGTTGTCTGGACGGGTCCTAGTTACATTAACTGGGTTACATTAATTACGTATTTAAATAGTATTATTTATCGGTATCGTTCATTTATTCAAGCCATAAACATAATAATTGTGAATTTTTTATTAAGTTTATTTTTCATAATTTCACATTTTCTGGGCATATTTCATGTTTTTTTTTAGTATATTTGATTCACAGCCCTGGTTTTTTAAGTATAAAAGTGGTCTGTATACCTCCATATGGTATGGAAATGTAATTGGAATTTTTTATTCCGTAATAAACAATATTATTATTATTATTATTATATATATATTTGTTATCATATTATATAACACTATTATATTGTTGACTTATAATACACACGACACGTGATACGTGTACACGACAACATAATAATATCATAACATGGTGACGTGTGCACACATCAATGTACCTATTTTAACGACCATCGCGTATATAAAAATATTATTATTATATCATAGATTCATAGACCATAGTTATTATATTAATCTAGGTACGAGTATAACAATATAAACAGTTTTACGATATTATGTATAAATAATATCAATTACAATTTTATATTCTATAATTTTATGTCGAAGAGCCCAAATTTTAGATTCTACAGTGAATATAGTGACGGCGGAATAGAATAATATCTGCATGTATATAACCTATACGATTTCTGCATCCTATAACACTGAACATTTTCGAAGACTTACTTGATCTTGTTCGGCGGCTTCGGCCATGGTTTTTTTTACGTCTCGTCCGGTAGAATTTTCTCGATTACACTTGTATAATATAATTAATAATATTATAATACCATATTATTTCAACGATAATAAACTCTATATAAGTATGTAAAAATCGTAACTAAGACAAAGACGCACTATTCCGGTAGTCGCTCAAGACGTATGAGTTTAGGTTCCATGTGTATAGGTTTTTTCAGATTTTATTTTTTACTCAGTTACCGCGTCAAAATCCTTTAGCGCCGCGCAGGTTAACCATCGTTGTCGTCGTATTACTGCGCTATTATATTATATTATTATGCAATCTAAACGCCTACCCTCCGCCACCGTAGACCGTTAATGCGTCTGTACAGTATTATTGCGTACACGGAAAAAAGAAAGAGAGTAAAAAGAGGGGAAAAAACGACCGAAAACTCCCGAAAACTCCCGTTAAAAATATATTCATGTCTTATTATTATTATCATCATTATTATTGTTATTATTATATCGTTCGTTCCGTTTGCGAATCGCGTGTAAACAGTGTCGCGGGAAACTATTTATATACACGATGATATATATTATATACCACTGCACGCTCGTTCATTCGTAACCTTTTCAACTGTCATAAAAGTACGGGTATTTTTGAATTACCTATTTGTTGTTGTCGTGTGTGTGAGATGTCGCTTAAATTTGTCGCTTGTAATCGATTCTGAACGGACTTAAAATGGTAACGTTAATAACCGTGCATTCAAGGCCGTAGTTAAAAATGTTGTCCCCGGGCTTTTAAATTCATAGCCCTCATTTTCAATATATAAAAAATTGTATATTTATTATTTATGTCTAAGATTTTAATATTGGATGTTCTTTTTACAGTGAAAAAATGAATTGTTTGTTAATTTTATCTGAGAAAATTTTTTCGCTCCTTAAAGTGTGCCGCCCATGGGAAATTTCCTTACAGCCTCATCTTAAAACCTACTCTCTGCGTGTATACCAACTATAATGACAACGTGTAAAACATAATTAATAATTATATAAAAGGGGAGAAGTAGGTAAAAAAATTCTAATGTCTAAGATGCTCTAGATGTGTAATAAAAAGATATTTAAAAAAAATCGCATTTGAGGACATAAACGTTATCATTTGATGCATGCTCATACCCCATCTGTTTATGAGTAAACAATGTCAACATTTCAAAATCCTCGTATGAGCAGTGAGTACCTCTTTAAAATGCAAATTTTGGAAAATCCTTTTTTTTAGTGCATCCTATACACGGTGGTACGAAGGTATATAAGACTGCAGTATACATGGTACGACAGTATACTGTCAAAATTTCAAGTCTCTAGTTATTTAGGCTCCACGCTGATCAGTCAGTCATTCAGGACATGTTTGGATATAATATATAGATAAATATATATATCTAGGCGATGAATAACGATTAAACGTCAAAATATTGTCGTGGGTTCATGATCTCGTGGTTAACGAGCTCAGTGCACGAGTAAGTTTGTAAGATTGGCGAGTTCACTGCGCACCGTATACAATATATTTATTGCAATATATAATATTATGTTATTATTTATAATGCAGCAAACTCATATCTTTTAACTTTTTAGTTTTTAAGTATTTATTTTAAAATGTAAATTGAATACATACGTATATACCGCATGGAATGTATTCGTCGAATTTATTAGTGTATCACAATTGAAATTTCATAAATCTAGTTGATTAATTAAATTCAAAATTATGATCGATTTAATGCAAAAATCAGAATTAAAAAAATAGCTCAAACCAGATATAGGTACGTACCTAGGTACGACATTTTTACGACAATACGGCAAATTAATTTCATACCGTATTTTACAGTAGAATATTTATCGCTTACATAAATATTCTACACTATCTACAGTCTTAACAATGTAGATGATATACGAGACACGGTTACTGACTGTCACGTAATAAAAACGATATAATCATATTATAACGGCCACATTATAATAAGAATGAGTAGGGGAATAGACCGATAATGCTAACAAATTGATATCGGCCTCGTACCACGCAAACAAGCTATCCATAAGAACCATCGACGTCATCCACCACTCGACTACCCATTAAATGTGTACAAGGCTGTTCTTTCGAAATAAATCAAACATTTATACATAAGTTATTTCGAAGAAGAAACTACTATTTATTCTGATTAAATGAGTATCTAGCTTTAAAAAAAATCGCCTTGTACAACCTATAATGTAACCCGAGCTAACTGTATCCATCGGAATTATACAATTTATTTATTTATTTATTTATTTTATTGAACTTAAGCCCGGCAACTATGGCCATTAGCTGTCTATAGGCGATTTTGGTAGGTTTTTATTATTATGGGGTGGGGAACGGTTGGTTAGAACAAGTTTTGAAAGTGTGGCAAGGATTTGTTGTTAAAAAACTGGGTGGTCACCCATCCGGGAGCTATAGCAACACCGGCCGGTACGCACACTCAGATTGTTTCTGCAGTTGAGAGTACGACCGCACCACACCAAGCCACAATATACAATTTATTATAAACGCATAACAATAGAAGTAGTAAAATATATTTTTGTTATATAGCAATATAATTATATAAAAATGAATAAATGTATAATATGTATAAAACATATATAATATTTGGTGTATGTACTAAATATTTTTGAGAGCCTTATATATAGTATATACTTACAATAATACAATAATTTATTTAAAGTCAAGAATAATAATCATTTTGAGAATGATAATATCATTTTTATTTTCGTTGTTACAATATTATTGTAATAAAAAAAAGGGGAAAACAAGTATGTGTTTTGTAATTATTGGACTACATTATTGAATAATAATTATTTTGTATTTAAGTTAACATAGGTACGCAATAAAATAATATAATAAAATAAAACAAATTAAATGACCGGTATGTATCATAAACATTTTATTTAAATAAAAATATCAATAATTACAAATTAATTTCAACGGTATAATATAATACTCCTGGCAGTACTCCCTTGTGGGGGACCTTATTATGTATTATTTAAGTAATAGATAATTAAAGATAATACCTATTGTGTGTATGTGGCTTATGATTTTATGAGTTAAAATGGTATGAATTTATCGTATTATAACATGACACAATATCGAAAACTTATGTTTCGAGTATCAAAAAAATTGTTTGGTTACATTATTAAATACTTTTGAAAAACCTTGTTTTAAATTTTCAATCCTTAGCTATAAAAACTTATAATTTTATCCAATTTTTCCTCACTCCGCTCAGAATCTAAAATCATCTATGATTATAATATTGCATATACTCTGTTCACAATAAGAATAGTAGTCGGCGGCGACGAGTTTCGTCACCGCCGGTCATAGCCACGCCCATTCTTCCTCCCGCTTGGTCAACCACCTGCTCGCTGCGATAGTAGCGACTGCGGCGCTCAGCGGCCGGCGACTGTAATCGACAGTTCGACACATGGTCGCAATTTGCAATTATTATGCAATTTAAGTTATTCTTGCTAGTCGGATGTCTATAATAGACTAATTGGTCGCTCTCAATAGCGGAAGTGCCGGCGGAGCGCGCGAGTAGAAAAGCCACGCCCATGCTCATAACTCGGCCGCCGACTACTATTCTTATTGTAAACAGAGTATAGGTATGTCACGACGGCGTCTTATATAGGCAATTTAGCTACATCCATAGAGGTCGCACGGTTACCGGTATGCCACACACAACTCACAAGCAAAATAAGAATATTATAATAATATTATTTTATAAGTACCAATATATTATTACAATTTGTACTCGATAATCGATATAGCTATAAATATTTTCCTTGATCCAAGGTCATGTCTTCTTAACTTTTTTATTAAAAAAAAAAAATTGTTACATTACAAAGCTATTTACTGTACAGTTGTACTTTATATTATATTGTGTTATTAAATAATAATATACATAATAAATTGTATCATTTAGGATGTCTTTATTTTATTTTGACTTTTTATCTTTTAAATGAATTATCTTTCTTATGTATTTGATGGATTTATATAAAATGAACGTGGTTAAAGCTATAATAGCGCCAATCAGAACCACCACGTCGATCAGAAAATATTGATACCGACTTAAGCTTGTGGACAAGGGCAATTTGTAATCAACACCATTCCTGATTAAATATTCGACTGAATGCACTGCGGTGTCCATCGCGGAAACTGGTAGGTCTAAGAAGATATTGGAAGCTCTTTTGGCGTTATTCTTATAACTGAAATAAAACGTATAAATAATATATATTACTATAATATACAGACTATTACAGATACAATCGCATAGCTAGGTATAAAATCTGAGTGATTTAAAATATTTTCTTAAATTGATTTAAAAATTAAATGTCTTAAAAGTGACTACTACGAAATACTGGTATTACCATATTTTATGAAGTATCAAATTTGATACTTTTTTTAATTAATTTATGAAAAATATTTCTATAAAATATTAATTTTAATAATTAAAGTTTTTTGATTTATGCACCGTAGTGACAACAATTGCTTGAAAATCCGATCATTTTCAGCTTTATTTCAATACTCCAGACAGATCTTTAATATGTATTATTATTTATTATATTATATTCTTGTCATAGGCGTGTCCAGACCTCCATGGCTGGGGAGACCAGTTATAAAATTAAAATTTTTTACTTACTACAGCGATCTATAATATATGTCTATATTTGTGACTTATTTTTGTTCTATGGAAATTATATAGCACCTGGAATTTTTTCACCCCGCAAAATTAAAGGATTTACTTGATTTTAAAATTGGTTTCTTATATGCTATTACAATTTACAACTATGAACTTAATAAATAAGGCCTATTAACTAATATGCTACTTAGTCATTTTTTATAAATATTTAATCAACTATACATCAACTTTCTCTATACATCTTATTACACAATAAACAGTACACATAAAACAGTTATTTTATCAGTTTGGTTAAACAAGTAATTTATTAAAATATTACAACTAAAAAAAATTCCAATAAATTTACTATTTAATTTTACAATTCCATTCGCCTATTAACTGGTTTTTAACTAAATACTAATTTAAACTTATCAGAATTTTGTTTTGTTCTTTTTGGCATAAAAAACTCATGCAAAGTTTTCAATCGTTTACCTTTGGCTGCCATACTGATTATTGATATTTATTATTTAATAATATTTATATTGTATAATATACTATATTCGTATTAAACAATAAACTTCTTTAAATTCGAATAAAAATTAAAAATTACGCTGCGATTCTGTTATCAAGAATTTGGCACAATATGCTGCTGCTGCAGCAGGCTTATTAACAAAACAAACCGGCATTCTTTACAAAAACCACGGTCCACGGTTGTAAATGTTATGTACAAGTTACAATCGTGGTCGTGACGAAAACATGGATAATAAAGAATTATTACCACGGACCACGGTCTTAGATTAAGACTTAAGTCTATATATAGACTATCTTAGTCCGTGATTATTACCTACCTATCTATAGACGAAAACTTTATTGACATTGATAACATTTCTTATCGATCACCTACTGTTACTGTTTCAGCTACGGATATAGATACTATACATATACATATATACATAATTATAATTTATATCTATATTCGTGGTTTCATCATTATAAGCCAAGAGACCAAGAACGTCGCTGGGGAGGCCGGTGCCCACCCTGCCTCCCCCGTAGACACGCCTATGATTCTTGTATACTTAGTACCTACTATTGTAAATATTATCTTACCTAATATCTGACAAGACTTTTCCTATAGCATCGACGAGGACTTTTACTTGTAGGTTTTCCAGTAAGATTTCGATCCCGAAACCGTTTTCGATGACGAACCTCATGTTGTAAAACTGGTCTGTATAAAACGGGAATCCAATCAACGGCAAACCATAGTGCAGAGCCTCCACGAGACTGTGATATCCTCCGTGAGTGATGAACAGCTTACAGTTTCTGTGGCCTTTGAACAGAAAAAATAATATTCTATATCAGTGACAATCGACCTGCATATGGAATTATAGTATAAGTAGTATAAATCTTAATGAAGTCTAGTGGTACTCGAGACATTTTTGCAAGGCAATAACAACCAATCATTTTATAACTGTATTAATCAAAAATATCATAAATAATATCATGTTAATCAGTATACCTATATAAATTAGGTATATGTAATATTTACTACCACAACTTAACAGGTTCAGTGTGTATTTCGGGCTATTATTCCCGTCGGTTTTAAAAATAAAAGTAATTTGCATGATACCATTTTCGACAAATAACAGTACCTATTAGACATTTAGACATACATTTAAAGCATATTAGTTAAAGCAACTTTTACATTTTAGTATATAGAACCAAATATTTACCCGGAGAGTAAAGACTGAACTAGTCAAGCGCTCGCTGCACGCAGTGTATCGATTTGAGTATTTGACTGTTATCGATTTCAATTTTAAATTAAACATAATATTTATGTATTGATTGAAAATAAATGATCATAGTACGACCTATGACCTAATTGGATTGATTCGCAGTTAATAAAATATTATAATTAATTTTATGATTTTTATCACACACGTCTCATATTAACTATAATATTATAAAGTTATGTCATATATAGGTTACTAATTTACGAACGGGGTCACTAAATGGCCAGTGCAGCACGATATTGCGCGGCATGCGGTCAAACTTTATCTGACTCACAGATAAGAAATTTAGTTTTTCGATTATTTTTTTATTGTGAGTGAGGTTTTCGTTAATTTAAATTAAATTTTTTGATTTTGCCTTTACTTTTTTGAATAAAGAAGTACAATATATTTTGATATCCCGCAAAAACTTCTTGATTTCTTGAAGTGACTCTGGAAAAATATTAAGTAGACGTCCCTGGGCTATTATAGCATAGCATAATGGTGCTTAACAATATAATATACCTAGTCTTATGTAGTTATGTCCAAGCTGTGCTTATCTGCGTCTAAGAATCTACCACACCTAGTATCGAATATTCAATATTTATATTTGTAAACTTACTCAAGATGTATTGTTGTGGAAACCATTTGTCGATGTACACGTTGTCGGGCAGGTTAGCGATTGTCCCTTTTTCCCATTTCCACAGCACGATTTGCTTAAGTTTCCTAAATGATTCGACAAATGCCCGGACGTCACGTTCTCCCAGGTCCGACATCTTTATGTTTGATCCGAAACTGAAGTAGATCGCCCCATGAGTTGCACCGTCGAGGAGCGCTTTGAATTTCTGCCGATCATTATAAATTATAATAATGAAGATTTTAGAATTGGTTAAAAACGAATTGATTAAATAAATATGTAAAATAACTGCAGTTTTTAGTTAAACATTTTAAAGGGTTATATTTAAGGTATCTTTAGTTTTATGTTGTACATATAGTAATCATTATCATCACGCATGATTTATAATAAGTGTTATTGACTATTAAAATCAAATAATATTTTACATTTTTCTAAAAACTAGAGAGTTTAATACATTTAGGGACTAAAGAGTAACATAGGTACTAAAATGTATAGTAATTACCATTTACCAACGTTATAAATATTGTATAGGTATGTACAGCGTTTTTACGGGATAATTGAAAAAAGGACAAGCACGGCTGCTATATATGTACTGTAATTTCACAATATAACTACAACATACCATTTTTGAAAAAATGTCGGATTTCTCAATGTATTATACATTTACCTTTTCAAACATATATTTACGTTTATGATTTCTTATTCCGAATTAGAATATTATTGTTGAGGACTTTTATGTATAAAAATCGAATTTAAGATCTGCTGTAGTCAGCGGTTGTTGACTAGTAGGATTCGGAATTTAATGCACTTAAAAAGTACAAATATGCTTAAAATATACGCACTTATTTTTTTGTACCTACAATTTGCATTAATACAAAAATGTTACTAAAAAAAAAAATTTTATATTTTAAATTAGTTTCGGATTTAAAAAATACGATACAATAATATCTATAATGAAAACTCTTAAAATAAATATACATTATAATGTATTCTTTGTTATGCTAAATTTTCAAATCGTATTATCAATTTATCATTAATCAACAAATATGCTCTAAAAAAACTGTAAAATTAAGAAATATTATGCTCTTAAAACAGCAAAATCACTAAAAAGGAAAAACAATATGCACTGTAAACTTTTAATATTTTTTTTGTAGTGTCGTGAGATTCACGTTTATAACTTAGCAATAAATTTAATGAGACTCAAAAAACATGCAAGTGCAACAACTTCGGAGCTCTATTGTTTATGTAGTATTAAAACAAAATATTTTATTTTAAATGTTAATATACCAACAAAGTAGAATTCAAAATATTGTTCTTCCCTCCTAATGATTTAAAATATTTTTAAATAAACCCATCATAGGCCCTGTAACGGTAAAAATATACAATCACCCAAAACAGGTTAGGTAACGTGCAGCTTACCCGGTCGACGGGGGTGGACGTCTGCGGCCGCATGTGCATTCCGGCCACTTGGACCACATTCGGGGGATACGGCCTGGCGTACGACACAGAGTTGTGACCGTTGACCAACGTGAGCTGGACGGCGTGGCGGAGTGCTTCCAGCGGCGGGCAGCTCCGGTGGCCGGGATACGTGTACAGGTCATCCAGCATCTGCTGTTCCGCGGACTGGAACACGACCTCGGAAGCGATCAGCTCGGTGGCAGCGATCGCCGCGTTGTACAGCCGCTCGCCGAACGACATGGAGTCCGAATACCGGAGCCAGAACGACGGCACGTACGCGGGGTGGTCCGGCACGCCCAACGATTGGCTGAGCGTCACCGACGGCGACATCGGGCTCAGGCACACCACCGGAGCGGAATATCTGCAAAGTCGAGGCGAAACGTTTATAATATTATATTATATGCTAGGCGATTAAAAAATAACACCAAATCTATATTCAATTATTATCATCGATATTTTTTAAAAGAATCATGATGGAACTTAGGGTTAGGGTAATTATAATATAACCAATGTGACGAGTATACAGTAGACAAAGTATTTATTCGGTAGAAAAAAAAAGTAAAACACGTTTCATGTGTACAGATGCTAAATGTAACCCCCCTCGACCCGTCGCGGTCGTTATCACAGCCTCGAGAGCGCAACCGGCAACCAGTCTTGGCCGACGGCGGCACGATCTGCCGGGCAGCTTTTGCCAAGACGTCGATGCGGACATTATCTCCTGACTAGCAACATAATTAATTGTTATTTGTCAATATATTGTGTATATATAAAGTGATGTCGTCAATCTGGCAGCCTATAATTCAAACCTGTCCAAACACCTACACGTATACCCCCTTTTAAGAATAAATAAAATACAGCGCAAAAAGTAAAACCCCAAAAAGAGGAGATCGGCGCTTTTTTACTGCTTATATAATACGTTTGAAATGTTCCATCTAATCTATTAATAAAAAAAAAACGACAAAACATAATCATTGCCATTGTTACCTGTGACCTATCGCCAGGTAAATGTCGCTGTACCAACATTCGGTCAACACCAGATCGAAGGCGTATCTAGTGTCGTTGAGAAACGTACGAGTCTCGTTCAACACCAGAGTCCGCGTGACCATCTTCATCATACTCTGCTTGACGTTGATCATATTGGTCACCCGATACGTATGGCGGATTTCCAGTGGATTGCGAATTCTCTGGATTTTCACTGTGCCAGCGCAAAATAATCACACTGAACTTTATATCCGTTATTATAGGGTAGGAGTGTAGGACGGTGGCCATTTATATAAATATCAATCAATGTTATTACTTATTTATTAATTCAAGAAAAAAAAGGGAATATTAAGTACATATCTGCAATATTATTTTTGACTAAAAATATTAAAGCGGGACTGAAGAAACACATTACACATAATATCCATCCATATATATTATATATATTACATACCATCAGGAATTGGTACGTGACGGTAAGTGTTCGGCACGTCACCCTTTGGATAGAATGGGCTGACTACAGTCACGCGGTGACCGCGATTCGCCAATTCCAGGAACAGCGGATTGAAACCGGAAAAATGACTGTAAATTGGCAACGGGAAGAACGCCAATATATCCGCACCGGCGGCGATCGGTCGCACTACGCTACTACCGGAGATGGTCAAAATCGAGATAATTATTGAAACCTGTGATTGAAATCAGAAAAATAATAAATAAAAACATATTATAGACAATTATTATTAATTATAATCTGTGACATTTTGGATAATTCCAAGTGAAGATCACTTTTTAGACTTATATGTGAAGTTGGCCAGGCAACATATGTACCATGGCAACATCTTCCCGAACAAATAATTGTTCATTGCCAGGAATTTGTAAGTTGACCCTATTTGTGTGAAGCTACTGACAATTAAGTGGAGAACAAAATATGAGCTATGGTTAACTCCACCATGACTTTGTTTGAATAAAAAAAAAAAAATTTAACTAAATAATATATTTATTTTTATTTTTTAAATTTACGTTTATGCGTGAGATAGAATTAAGTATGTATGTAGTCAAAGTCTCGGATCTCAGCTCATAACAATAGCAATTATAGGTTAATGTAAAAAATAGTATTTGGCGTGTTTTTGAGTGTGTGCACTTACTTGATAAGACATTTTTCAAAGAAGAAGGTGGCCGTTATAGTACAACTGCGTGTATAATATATACTAACTATTGGTTAGTTCGAACACTCGATGATGTTAAAATGATATTATTTATTGTAATCCTAGAAAATAGACAAGAAACCGTTGATGCGAGCTCGCATTGAAATGAATCGGATCACTTCGATTAAAAATAATTCTATAATAACTGAAACGTAAACTTACGCCATTATCTGTATTTACGTAACGTATAATTTTACGAATATACAGCATCATTCAAACTACAGTCCCGCTTGTTAAAATATGTTTTTACGTATTTTCTTTATAATATAATATTATATTACACAATGAAACACATTTTTGAAGACCCTGTGTATAACAATCATTTATTATAATCCCAGTAACGAACAATAAAATATGATATAGAAGCTGGAGAATCGTAGATATGGCCTTTATTTTTACAAATGATTATTTGACTGTAAGAAATTGTTTTTTTTCGTGCGTCTCTAAAGCCGCGTTACCCGCCCCGTCGTCCACACATTCATAATACGTCAATACGTCATATATTTTATTGTAGACGTGTAATTTTAACTAAATTATAATTATTTATGTATGAGCGGCTCGAAAAAATTTTACTTCTGGGTATGAAATAAAAAAAAGTTATAGTGTCATCAAGAAAATTATAAAAAATATAATTATATTTCAAAAATGTTGTGATATAAAAATTTTTAATTATGTAAAAAAAATATTTTCAAAGACACATTCATTTATTAAGAAAATAACTACTTATTAATAAATTAATCACCCTGTATAGGTGTGTCTCGTTATGTACGTGAGTGATTTTTTTTCGTTTCCACGTGTTATGTCTTTATAGCAAATGTGATGATAAACTCATATAAAAAATTCTGAACATCATTTTTTATTTTTTTATCTCCGTTTTAATTAGATCGATTTTTTGAGTATTATACATTTTAAATATCGTGGTTTATATTTTCATTTATAGGTAGTTAATTATTAATTAAATAATAATTACGACTTTTGAATCGTTTACAGTATACGATTGCACAAAACAGGTTGCAGGATGATTGTAACCAGTATACCAAGTGGTCGAAGTGGGAAGCCCGCCGGGAAGGGATCAGAGGGATAGTCTCCCTCTACTTTTTTAAATTTACATTTTTCGTCCCTCTACTTGATTAGTCCAGAATAACGCATCCTTAGTAAGACTTGTGTTTTTAAATCAAGTACATATTAGCGAATCGGTTAAATTTTTAAAATTTAAATTGGTACTGTATTTGGATTATATTTGTTGTATTAATAATAACATAATATTAGTTTTTATCTAGTAAATTTGAAAATATTTTATTTCTTGTCTATTATTAAAGATTATTTATGATAAAAATGATTATTTTTTGTTCAATATTATACATAGTGTTTTGATTCATAAATAAAATGTGTTGAGACTTTGAGAGTATAAACCAGTGCTTCTTAACGGGATCCATAAAAATGGCAACACACTTAAAAAAATTAACGGATTTTTGAAAAAGTAACAATTTAAAGTATTACATTTAATTAACTATTACCATTTTATTATACTATAAATATAAATTAACATATTTTTGGACGACACGTGTCAAGATAATACGTGACATACTAATGTGTCGTAACACATCGGTTGAGAACCACTGGTAGAAACTATAAAAAACCTCTTAAATAAATATTTTAGAAGAATTCAAAATCTATACATTTGTGCCTTAAAAAAGTTTAGTGTAACTTTTAAGTAGGTACTTCCATCGAATTTAATTTTTGTACATATACAAATGTGCCAATAGAATTAGTTTTTAGGAAATAAAGTCAAGACTATTTTGCAATAAGATATACTATTTTTGGTTTTTTGAGCTATTCTGTATTTGTTTGACATGAAGCTGTTCAGCTTATCACTTGTTGATTAGCTGATTGCTACAACCGCAAATCGCCACTACTAAAAATCCTCATAAACACAGTACCGACAGTGAGACCATATACTAACGTCGTCGGTGTGTGCGCGCCGTGCAGTGATGTTAAAAACCATTAAATTTTGGGTTATTTTCGTTTTTTCCTCTTGTGTTTTACAATCACTGTTTTCCGTCACACCGCTACCATTGACACCGTCATCCACATCGCAGCAGTCGCCGACACGGTTTTTATACACTACATTTTTTTCTTTTATATTTATACATAGCTATGTATACGTTGTACCATTGATTATAAATATTATATAAATATTACTATAATAATATACTATTTATAATCAATGGTTGTACCTATATAATTGTTTATTTTCTATTCAACTTATTATTCCTCTTTTGTGCCCGATACATAATTTGTATTATGCAATAGTAATCCGTTGTTCACAGCAAACTATAAATTAGCGGTTTTTACTTTTTGAAATTACGAACCACTTTATCCAAATACCAAACAGCTTAAAGTATTCATAGTTTTAAGATTTAAAACAAGGTTTTTGGTAAGTAGTTTATGGTGCAACCAAAAAGTCTAAAAAAATATTAATACTGTGGTTTTTTATGGACATTTTAAGTTCAAATTTGGACAAAATTAGATATTTAAACGATGAATAACGATGTTCGTTATTTCGTTGTAGTTTGAAAATATGATTCGTTGGTACTAAGACTTTCAAAGTATATTATTATATGTTATATACACAATAACATTTTCATGTATACAATATACATACCTATAGGTATGCAATGTTTTTGGGAAAAAAATAATTGAACCGACTGTAATTATTAAAAGTAAAATTAATTACTTAAATAGCAATAATATCATAAAATATACTTAGTAATGTAGGGTGACAGACCGTCTTCACTCAGAATCGTTTTTGTATACCTACAATGATTTTACATCGTTGAATTCAAATTTAACACATCCATTTTATTTATAGTGACCCACTCGACACCCTTATGGGAAGACTGGGTCACATTGAGTAAGTAGAAGTTGTCGTGGGCCACATACATTTTTATAATAATACATTTTATTTTTTCGCCATATCTATCGTTGTAATGACTCATTCACTACTATTTAATTAATATAACTAGGTATTGGATACCTTATATTAATAGTTTTATTTTTAATTTTTTTTTTTCTTATAATAAGTATAAGTAATTGATGGTTTTGAAATTTATGAATAGGCCCCATCAAAACCTATTACATGCCGCGGGTTGGACACCCCTGGTTTAAACCTTACACTATTGAATAATTAAACAATAATCGATCGTACAACCAATTATTTGTTTTCTTCCATAACGCCTATTTTATATTTTATTATTTTAAGAAACTGTTTATAAATTATAATATAACATGCTTTATAATATGTTTATGTATATATAATTAATGGGTGTTGTACACACTATACAAATACAGGGGCGTCATATGGGGGGTCAGGGTGTGCGATGGCACCCCTTACATTTAAAATATTCTCAATTGGCCTGCTGAAACAAGGGAATCCCCCCTTGTAGATCCGCTCTATTTTTAAATGGCCTGGTGAAATTTCAAAATGGCAAAAAAAAAACTGAAATGACGCCCCTGTACAAATACCTATATTAACCATTAGTCCATGTCACAATCTGATAACAATTTACATGGGTGCGTATTATCACGAAAATAGGTATGAAAAGTATTATACTATAGTGTTATTAGTATCTATTCTGTAGCCATGGTATTATAATGGCTTTAATAATAATTTTATTAGTTATCACTCATCACTCATTAACATCATGTCGTCATCCAATACTATTTATAAATTATAAGCTACATAGGGAACAATATAATATAATATGTATAATCATGACGATATATTTTGACCAACTGACGTTCAAATAATAAAACATATCATTTACATAACTTTATTTTGCTGACTGCTCATATTTTAACGTTTTCTCGAACTGTTATAGAAATATAAAATAATAAATACAAGTAGGTACAACAGTAATCAAACTATAATACTTTAAATGTACTCCCCTGTACACAGAAAAAATAATTCAATTATTGCCAATACTTTTTGTGTTATGATTTTTTAAAATAAAGAAGTAGCCACGCCTCACCCTGTATTAAAAAAATATTCCAAAATAAAAACAACTTGCTTAAAAAAACAACAATTTTTGTTTTATTATTGTTCTTTGATATTATATACAAACATAATGTCATCACAACTTACAATCAACAGTTTGTGCATTACATTTTGGCAAACAAAAATATAATAATTATAATCATTATATGATGAATTTAAATGATAAAAAAAATTGATTACACAAAATCGAACATACACAACCTTAGTTTTAATAAGAGTATGGCGATGACAAATCATCCACCAGAGACCCATTCACTCACATTATTCGTGTATTTATATGTAAACATATTAAATAAATATAATAATTTAATATTAACTATATGGTGTCCGTTAAGTGTTGGTTTTGATACAATAACAATAGAATCTTATTATATAAGGCATCGATATGATAATCATTAATATTGGACCATCACTATTGAATATTACGAGTACACTAATAATCATTTCTTTTACTAAATATTATAAGACATTTCGATAATGTTTGTATTATACATGTCCTGTATATAGTATTATATATTATATAAATATTTTAGGTTTTAATAATATTAATAATACAGTACAAAACTGCACAGGATTTATAAACAAAAATAAGAATTATTAAAATAAAAGAAAAGTTATAAAATATAAATTAGTCTAAATAAACATTTGACTAGACCCTTAAAAAAAAAGAACCTGAAGATGTGTATACGGGACATTAAACAAATTACTTGTACATAATCGTTGTCTACATAGAGATTTCTTTTTTGAAAATCGATGTTCTCACAGGAAAATTTATAATAATACATAAATATATATATATCCTCTAGAAAGCTCTAAAGTTAAAAGTCAATCTCACGTGATGATAATAATATTTAATCGATGTTGTCTTAAATGTACAAACAAATAGTGTTACTTTTCTTCGATTATGTTTAAAAACTACTTAGATAAAAATTTAAAAGATAATGTAAAATAGGAATGTCGTCTTGATAATAATAATATAGTAATAATTATAATAATATTCAATCTGCTTGGGGACATGGTCAGACTTAAATTGTCAATGTGCCGAACACAATCGTACTAAACTGTCACAGTTGACGAGTGTAGCAAAATAGTAATTTTATATTTTTAATTTTATTTGTTTATCATAACGCATTCTGCCAACTAACTGGCCTCTTTCGTTTGTTCTTTTTGATACGCTATAGGCGACTGTATGGCTTTCAGGAAGTCCTGTTGAGTCTGGAGTATTTGCCTAAGGTTCTGCAACCATTCAGAACGCGATTCGGCACTATGCGCATGACACACAAACCATAGTGGTGGCCTCTTAGGGTCGGTGGATTTGATGATAAATGACCCATCGGACGAGTCATCAGATGAGTTACTGCTGTCTAGAGTCATTTTGTTCACCTGAAACATTTTTATATATGTTAGGTTTTCAGCCACATTGTTAACAAAAAGTTGATTATTCATCAGGATAGGTACATTTTTTTTCATACTACGTAAAATATGACAACGATTCATTACTTTTTCATATACACAATTAAAATATTGTTATATTATAACAAAATTATTATTCTTATTATTTTATTATACCGTTGAAAGATCCTTAAAAACCATGACCTAACCACCTTATTATAGACTGATATATTTTTTATCACTTTAAGTGTTGATACATCAAAAATAAGTGTTTATTTCTATAAATGTAATAAAAAAATATAAATAACACATAATTATTTTAAAATTGTAACTATCAGAATTATTTTTATCAAGTTTTTAGGTTTTAAAATACAAATTAGAATGCAAATAAAACAATATGTGGTTGATTTAAAATAAATGTGAATGTAACTCAACTCCTAGTACATTATAATAATAATATTTACGAAAAAATATTATTTTTATACCTAATAAATTGTAAAGACTGTTTAATGAAAATAATTTTTTGGCAATGAAATAATACAATATAATGTTTTGTTTATTTGTTTGTACATGGGAATTAACAAATAAGAGTTTAAGGGCTATTGTAAAACAAAATATCAACAATATTATAATTAAAATAATTAATATTGTATCTAAATCGAGAAAACACTACACGAAGCATCAAATCTGAGTTTTGTTTCAAAAAGTGTTTACTTGATGAATTTTTTTAATATTTACGAAGTGCAAATAAATAGCTTCCATCTCATGAAATAGTAATTATTTTGTAATAAAAAGGTAAATATGTTAAAATTGTATAAACCAAAATAGATCGTAGACAATTTGTGTACCTGAATGTGCGCCTTGTAAACATACACCGGACTACTAAACTGCGCCTTCTTTCGCATTTCTTCACTGAGTATTATGCTCTGCTCGAACAGGAATACGTGCAGGTCCCTGTGCGGAGGCACTCGGTTCGGGTTGCAGCTGGGACCTTCGGCACACGTTAACATGCCGTGCAACAACAGCTTGCCCTGAGCGGTAATTTTGCCCTAAAACGAAGCGGTAAATGGCAGATTAATAAACAGCAGTTTTATAACAGTTTTGTTTGGATTGTATTATGGTCATTTGATATTTGACATAAATAATGGGAAAAATAAGGCCACAATAACGTAAACGATTTTCACGTAAATTACATTTCACAAATAGTTGATTCATCGAGAAGTTAATCACTAATCACTATACAGGGATAAGAATTCAAAGGGGGGAGAGTAAATTACTTGTAGGGAGGATTTTACAATTTTTTGTCGTTATCATATTTTAAGTTTTTACATTCTTAAATAACAAAATATGCCTATACTATATATTATAATATATATATTTTAATTTCTGAAAATTCTAAAAAAAAATTTTTTAGTACTGTATTGAATTTCAAACCTTGTACCTAGTAAATCAGTAATAAGTAAGAAAATTGACGTAGATTAACGTTAAGATAAAAGACATTTAAAAAAAAGTTGAAATGGCTTTAAATTATGTAAAAAAAAATGTATTTTGAAATACATACCTATATTTTCTAAGAAGTTGATTATGTATCGATAAAAGAACCACCCTGCATTTAAGGACCATAAAAGGATATAGTATAGTATACTCACGTCGAAACCTTGCAACCGACCGACGTCCATCATATCGTTGGCTGCTTTAGGTACTACTTGCATGACATGCATAGCCTGCCGAAGCGCTTCCATCTCATCTGCCAATCTGGCCCGCTCCGTGTATTTGAACATGTCCCGCAACAACAGCTGGTATTTCATGATCCTCTGCACAGGCTTGATAAGGATGTCACTTAGCTGGAGTTTGTGGCCTAGGAACTGACGCATTTCCTGTAGGGAACGACAATACAGACAAACAGTGGTTAGATCATTGTAATATATATATATATTATATGGTCGATCGTTGTACAGACAAAAATATATGGTTATAATTAAAAGCATATGATTCGTACTACCAACATCTGTGGTTATGTCAGTGACAGTATTACCATTAGTTAAAATAACAATAAACACCTTAGTCACGTGCCCTTGAAATAATGAGTCTAAGAAAAAACCCATAACTCAATACTCCTCCCTCATTACTAGCAGAAAAAAATATACAAGGTAAAACATACATTTTCAGTTAAATAATATAATATTATGATTGTTTGGTTTTACTCTCACGTAGCTATTGGAAAGACTTTAGTTTGTGAACGTATCTTTTGAATTGCAAGGAAATAATTATAATTATATTTTACTCATATATACGCGTAACACGTTAATTATAGTAAAAAATGCTGTAGGTAACAAAAAAGCGTTTTACGAATTTCAGTTAGACCACGGTCAGCATTTTTGTGTCAAAACAGTTTCGTTTCGGTCAAATTATTATTATATATATTATTAATAGGTTTAAACTTTGTATACTACAGTAGCTTGAACTCGTTTTCGAGGTAAGTAGATAAATATTGTTGAACATGAATATTTCAATATTTTTTAGTATTTTATTAAAAATCTTACTAGCTTAAAGATAGTCCCGAATCTATATAATTATTTGAGAAATCATAAATATTGAATTGAAAATGTTTTTGCACTCTACTGCAGCGTATGCACCCAGGGCCGTTCCTATAATTTATGGGGACCCCACATATAATCTAAGGCACGAGGTTCGGGAGTGGGAACGAGACGATTAGGACAAAAGAAAGCCCTGTACGCACCTATAATTAACATTCTTCTCGAGCGTATATAAATACGTTAAATTATTTATGAAAGATGTTACCTCAAAATAGTCATTGTGATCAGAAACGAGGTATTCGGAAACTGGCTTGTTCTGACAGTAAACCACGTACATCAAAAGCTTGCGTTCATATTTTTTGAACAGCTTGCCGAGCTCGTGCGGTCGGGTGAGACATCGCTCAACAGCCGCCAAGAATACGCTGTAAAAAAAAAATACGTACAATTATATATTGAAAATAACGAAAAAGTCAAATCCACTTATGTATAATTCGGTCTAAGAAGATGATACGCTTAAAAAATATCACCGAACTTCCAGAATAATTTATTTCATCAAAAATTAATCCATAAAATTAAAATTAAAGATATTTAAAAATAAATAACATTAGTATCTGAATTGTATAATGTACCATATACAATTCGTTGAATTTAATATTATATGGTCAGTCGTTTTTCGTACATGTGACAACTGATCTAATAAGCTAAAAATATTTAAAAATACTTAATCATTTAAATAAAATAATGAAAAGTAGTTTTCTATGATAAATAATTATACTTTGTTCAGACACACTGCAGACCAATGAAAATCGGTTCTTCTGCTCATCCTCACGCGATACCCTGCCATAGGGGAACCGGTTTCAATGGCAGGGTAACGAGGGTGAATGCGCAGAATCGTCGTGTTCTTTCACTGAACAGAGTAGACATATTATACATCTAAATCTATTGTAAGCCCATACTATATTAAAATAACTCACTCTCTGTGCCATTCGTAGATGAGTTCGATGTTGCCAAAGATCATTTTGTCTTTGCCGGACCTCAAGTCCTCAGGCATGGGGATGTCACAGCCGGCGGCCTCAGGATCTCTCATCACGGTCATGTAGCCTTCGACCACTAGCGACAAGTCTCTGACGTAGTCTCGTTCGGTCTCGACCAGCTCTCTCATCACGTACTCCCGTTTGTGCAGGGCCTCTTCGCACTCGACGTCGTCGTTTTTCAGTCTCGACTCACCGCTCATCTTGTCGGTGGGGAAGGCGGTAGGGGTGGCGGTGGAGGTAGATGAGGAGGCAGCAGCGGCGGCGGCGGCTGCGGCTGCGGCTGTGGTGGTGTGTTGTTCCTGTAAAACAACCAACGATTCAGACAAAAAAACCAGACAGTAAAAACAAAGAAATTAAATCGAAAAATGACAAGCCGTGCACAATGAAATTATAATACTACTGCGATTGCACACACACACACACAACACTAAGAAATACATCTTTTTATCTATATAATCTATAACCACTGCAATCTACACGAAAATGTTCATTCTCAAAATTCACCATTCTATCTTTGACGATCTGTTCGATTTCGGCCAAGTCGGCTGAAGACGAGGCAGTCACTTCCGCCGACAGTCCCGATGTCTGAAGAACAACAAACACAACGTGGTTTTTGTCATTTATTATAATACAATATTTCATAATACCTACACATTAACATAATAAAGTCGTCTTGACCACGGACCTTACTACATATGGGTTACATACAGGAATTTGTAGATATACTCCCGACCACTATAATTAGAAATCAGAAGGTCTTAAGAAGATCTAATCACTTCCAAAAGGTTTAAAGAAAAGGCTTAGCCCAATCACTCTAAAATATAAGATGATTTATTTATAATTTATAAATACAAATATTTACTTATTGTTTTGTTACATAAATATAAAATGTATATTGAAAATATACAATTAAAATCATCGAAAAAAAGCAAAGGGAAGTATGCAAAATATAAGTTTGCATTTAAATTATCTATACCTACGGTAAATCTTTGGTATTGGTTCGAAACAGGTTGGTAATCAGATCCCCGAAAATTTCCATATATGTCTACAAATAAAATAGATCTAGTGGCGCCTATGACAGTACCTGAATGCGCGTAAAGGTTAGATGTAATATTTTAAAGGGGTGCGTATACCTTTACAATACTATTGATTTTTATTTTTATATTTATTGATTTAAAATAATTATCAAGAACATATTATTATGTTATCACAGTATTCGTATATATTCAAGAATAAGGAAACCGCTAAATAAAAAAATATAATAAACAATTATTATATTTTGTACTCACTCTTTGAGAGGCAACTGTAGTCGAGTCAGAGGCGTTCACCAAAATCGATTCAGAAATGGGTTTCATGGGTGGCGGCAATTCGAGTTCGTCGTCCGGTTCTTCACCGTTCTGTTCGTCTTCATTCGGTAAAGATTTGGTGGCTTCGCTGACGGGCGACTATAGTAACAAAATAACATTCATATAGGTATATTTAATATATATATACAACTAAATGCTTCAAGAGCAGATTTTAAGCATATATATATGCTATATTTACATAGTTTATATTCTCTACAGACTTATTTAATTAGTATTAGTTAATACTATAATAATAATCATAGTTCGAGACTTATAGCACTAAAAAATGTTAAATTACGTATAAAACATTAGTTTGTTAGGTATTCATTTATGGAGATTATTTTCTTTATGATAAAAATATTTTTGATACGTTCAAACCACAAACTTAATATTTTAGGTATGTTAGATAAATTATGTTCTATAGATTATAATCTAGACGATGCAACACGAGAATTTAAATTATTTCATTCTTGACAATGTATTCATGAATAATGCAAGTTATATCGGTACATGAAAAAATCGAATCAAAATAAACAAAAAATTCTTTTAGAAATTTGGAAACAAACGACTCGAATTATCTTTTCTTGGAGCCTATTTGTAATTTATATACCTATGTAAAGCTCGGAAATATTGTATCACCGTCCAATACAGACATTGATATGCATCCGCCACAAGTCCCGAACCCAGCAGATAATAATATGATGGATATAAGTAAGTAGGTACCTCTATATATTTAGGTTTACCTTGTATTTTTTATCCGATCCCTTTTTGGCCGACGACGGCACGTGGTTTTTGTCGACTTTGCTGCCGTTGCTGAATTTTCTTAACGGTTGTGGAATCCACATTCTCCTGCAGACAAAACACGACGACCGTAATGAGTAAAGGTACGACAAATATAATAATTAAATTTTAATATATACCATTGCAAACGCGGGCTGCGAGACTAGAATATATATATATATATATAATATAATACATGCATGTACATAATATTCAACCACATATGGACATATGATCATAGAACGTAAAACGCGTATTATTATTGTAATATATATGGTAATGGGCCGGAGGTTGGGAAATCTCAGTGCAGCCCTATAAGGAAACCCAACGGACGAAATAATATCATCGTCGCAGTGGCGCCGTACCGCCGCGGCAAACCACCATTATCAAAAAATATCGTGTTACCGACGAGTTCGTTATAATATATGCATTTATGTGTATATAATATATATATATAAACACGTACCTATGTGTAGGTAATATATTTACATATCGCGAGTACTAAATGTTTGTGCGCGGTGTGATCCACGGCTACAAGAGAAAGTTGCACAAAATAAGAATTAATCACGCGAGGTAAGTTTAAGTGTGTAACACTGCACGAGGAGGGTGCGCACTCATCGTATTATAATACCTACATTCATTATTAAGTATTAACACCACATTGATACAGGATTTACATATATGGTGTAGTGAAACGATATAAAAACTGTGCAGGTACATGCATTTTGTTTGACAAGTTTTCTAATCGGGACAAGTTGAACTTTCGGCTGGATTTAATAATAATATAGTGACGTTTCCCGAGTGCGTCACTTTTTTATTGTTTGTAACGTCGGAATAATTTAACAAAAACCTGCGGCGGCCGACCATTATATAATTGTTTTGATACAAATGTATAGTTTGATTTGTTAATTGATCTTCTAAATAGTTTTTCAAAAAAATGTGGGTATTGATAAAAAAAAAAAATAATATTCAAATCAGTACATAATAAGTAAAATATTATACAAGCGATGACAAAATAATGAGGGTGCTGTGTTTATACGCATACACAGACGAGTCGATCAATAAAGTATATAAATTAATATTATGAAATATGACTGATTATGAATTCTGCAGCGATGTAGCAAGATGAAAAATCTTTACGTACCCGCTGAAAACACGTCTTTTGGTCACCGGGGAGTTATTGCAAACCAAAGATGCTGTAACGGCAGCTGCGGCGTTATCTGCACATTCTCCCGAAGTGGTTTCTGAAAGAAAAAATACAAATCACAATTAGAACAAATATCATTACAATCACAAATGGATCGAACTGGTACAGAATAAATGGGCACTACAATATTACTATTTCTACATCTATCTCCTCGTCAGTCCTCTAAAGAGCATGCATGACACTGAAACCGTAAACATATTCGTTACCTACCTCTTGTGGCTTACTGTAGTGTCGATCGGTAAGAAAAAGATGAAAATACAAACTAACCTAAGAATTTTTTTACGTAAGAGCTGCGGCACTACATACTAGCGGTGTTTGTTGTATTCCATCTCGATTAAACAAACAAGGTAACAGTACTGCATGTTACAATACATACGGGATGACTGATAATATTATAATGTAAAAGGTTAATAGCGACAGAATCATTCCATATCTAGACGGGTGATACTGAATATAGTGACGTGTATACGACGATGACTATACTAGCCACTACTACTTCCGGAGCCAATAATATCATAATAAAACAGTCACAATTACGTAACTGAATGATTATGCGTAAGTTAGCCAAATAATAGTTATGTAGACCAAGTATTATAACAAACCCAGTAAATGTAATCTTTTCGCCGATGATTTAAATTTCTGGTGCAGAAGCCAGAACCTCCAAACAGTTCAATACTTCCTACAAGAAACGACTAACAGCATTTCAAAATGAGCCAGGTATTTTATGCATAGAGCGCTTACATTTTAAGTTTATGGACATAAATATATATAGGTATCGTTGGGCTGGCAGTAAAATACGGCTTGGACTGAAGGACGTAGAATAACCAAAGTAGTTATCTTAAATAGTAATCACAACTTAAATCTTACTTAAAACTCATACTTAGATAAATAGCAATTTATTAATCCCTATACCCCCAAGTAGGATTATTTGAACATAATCTTTCAACTAGAATACAATAATTGGACTAAAAAGAGAAAAGTTTTACATGAAAAATCTCGTTTATATATTACGCACGCTAGACGCCCCATGCACGTACCTGTTGTTTCTATAATCTATTTAGTACCTGCAGCCTTCCTATGTATGATGTAATATTATAATAGAATTTTTTTAGCCTCCACATATTTGAAATAATAATAAATATAATAATACGTAACTACGACAAACGGTGAACCCAGGAGGTCGTCGCCCGAAAATTTACGAGGTAAATACTCTTTATTATTATTATTACAACGATAATACATAGTTGCTGTAGCATTAAGTATCGACTATATTTCATAGTAAAATACAGTCATCGATTTTGGTGTGCGATAATAAACTTATAAACTAACGTCGTTCCGTCCCCTGTATCAGTTCCGGAGACATAGGTACCATAATACTGATAAATATATATTATATAATATACATAGTAGGTACATTATAATAATTTATAGCGTACATTGTTGCAACGTTTTGTCCTTTTGTACCTGTGAGAATTTTTAAACGTCAACCATATAGTCTGTTATTTATAGATATATTTATGAGTATTTACAATTTAGGGGGGTACCGCACTATCAGTGATATCAACGTTTTTAAAAATATTCAGCTTCAGAATTTTATTTTATTTTTTTAATTATTCAAACGACTTGAAATCAAGAAAAAAAATCTTCTAGTAGTACTATATCAATAGTTAGTTCACACAACATTTTGTATCCGCGATCGAGAAACGGAATTTTTTGGGCACAGAATTAGATAAGGTTAGGTTCGTCTGCTTGATCGTGTGTTTTAACGGTAAATATATATAGAGAATACTGGAAAAAATGACCGTAGCTTTAAAGTGGATAATAAATTAATTTACACTCATAATATTAAAACTAAAGAACACAAAATTGGGACTACTGAACACAGTTTTGCTTTTTTTGTACGTTTTTAAAAACCGAAACAACCTATGCACCCATAACATATTGTGCCTCATTAATAGGAGAAAATACAACATATTTTATGATAAATAATTCATATTCATAATCGATTTAGTAAAAATAATAATAATTATTGTATTATTATTAAGCAGTGTCAGTATGCCTATACCTTTACAACAATATAATTTTTAATCGATATGTACACAACAAAACCTTGAACTGTTAACTATTGTTACACGCATAACAATATAATATGTTAAGTGGTTTCCAAATTAAAAAAAAATGGAGAAATTGGGTAAAATTATATCAACCCCGTATACGATGAATACGAAATGCTAACAAAAAGTGCTTCAAATTGTAGTTTAAAATACCCTTTTCTTTTAACCCTAGAGGCGTAATCAAGAGAGAGGCCCACAAGGGCTATAGCCCCTCTCACGGACAGTGTTGTCACAAACAGCGAGGACGCAGGATCACTACAGTTAACATACTAATATAAAATATATAAAAGTACTCATTTTACATTACATATTTTTCTTTTAAAACACAACCTAAAATTGTTATCATAAATATTATTAAATTATCTAGATGAAATAAGGTACGTAAACAAAATGTATAGCTATCATTCGAGTTTACACAATTCGTGGTCATAATTAACAAAAATATAGTACCAGCATTCATAACAATATATGATTAAAACAGATACCTGATGCTTATCGATATATGTTGACAACAAATATCTGTATAATTATATAAACATTGCAAAAAAAAACACAATTATTTTACAAACAGCCAATGGCAATACAAATAGGTCGTACTTCCATCTCATTCATACGCGAGTAGTCTCGTGTGACGAAGTGCGACCGAGACGACGACTTAGACTAGATTTGTACCGCTAACACATGCATCCAATTATAATATAATTTAATGAAGCAGCTCTTTTAATTGGCGGAAAACCCTCATCTTATTTAATTCTGATGATGTTATTAAATATCACACTCTAAGAGCGTAAATAATACATAGGTATATTATATGCCATATTTAAGAAAAAAAATAGCTCTAATAGTTTATCATTGCCTATAACACAGCGTGGATCGATATTATCGATGATACTGTAAACAAATAGTATAGTAAGTATAGGTGCGTGAATAATATGTTGAAAAAGCGTTGAACAGATATCGAAAATATTAAAGAATGCACCAAAATAGCGAATATAATATTACAGTTTATGCGATATGCAAAACTCAAGTCTTGACCATCAATAAAAAAATAATCATAAACAAAATAAAGATAATTGGACTTTTACGGCAATAACGCAATCGGTCGCAGACCATACCCTCCCCCCCGTAATAATTGCGATAACGATGATGATAATGATGAATGATGACTATACGAGATATTGATGAGCGCAGTGCATAGGAGGTGGACGAGAGTTGTTGTCCGACGGTGACAATAGGTTAGGTTAGGACCTTTATATATAAATATGTATGAATTTCACTTCCGTATAAAACATATATGTTGACCCTTTTTTCGACTTTAAAATGCTTACTCGGGAGAACGGTGAAGGCGTGATCGATATCGGTTGGACTCGCGGAGAACATCGAAAAATATAATAGATTAAGTGTACACAATGCCATTGCGCGCGTTATTTTGAAGAATGGTAGCAGAACAATATCCAGAACCTTGTGTGACACAAAAGATATATTCCATAGGTACCTTTATTTTCGACATTCTCTGCTCGGCCATATCTTCGGTGAAAGGATATGTTATGCGAATTTTTATTATTACAAATATGTCGGCCTCGAAGTCTGTAGTGGTAAAATAGATTGCGTTTGCTGTTGTCCAGCAACAGCGACAAGAAGGGACGGCCAAACTGCGCAAACAGCTCTTCTCTGCTGCAGCACATAATCTGTTTTTTACACTTCACAATATTACTAGGTACCGTTAAATTTGTTTTTCTCGAGGTTAATCGTATTATACGAAAACATGCACGTCACGGAACTGAAAAATTTGACCGCTTGTTACGTTTTTCCGGGAACGGCGACCTTGCCTATATGGCACGAGTCGGTGGTCTATATCGCCATGTTATTTATTAATATAGTTTTCGTTTTTAAGCGTAAGGTGTGGGTGGAGGATGATGTAAAAATCCACTGACAACACGCATGGGGCAGCGGTCCATTAATTTCGTTACGATAAGAAGTGTATAAAAAAAAAGATTTTTCTCTCTAAAATCACGAAAATGTATGTTGAAAAATATTTTGTTAAGATATAGTTAGTAGACATACAAAACATAGATTATTTCGCGTGTTTATGCATTCGTTGTGATTATCATTTGATATTTACACAAAAAAACGACGCAATTGTATATCTGTAAACATGGCACTTGCCGTGAGCTGTGCTGGACAGAGACATACATGGGTGAAAATTAAATACAGACAAATTCACGGCGATGGCGATGGACATAGGAATCATTCTTCTCAGTTCTCTGCCGCCGAGAATATATTATTGCAACACAACTGCAACGTAGGTAGTTATAAATACTGACGGCCGGAAACCCGCTTCTCGCTGGGACTTGGATAAAAGGATTCGCGCGGATACTGCAAACCGTAATGGTAGGTTTATTTGCCATTTAAACACAAACGCACACACACGCAGTCAAGTCGAAGGCGATTGGCGCGTTTGTTGATAAGTACGATAAATCTCATGCACAAAAATCGTATACAGAGCGAACGATAACCGCGCTAGTATGTTTATTACACAATATATTATATAATATTTTAAAAACATTTCATAATAATACAAGAGAGATATTATATATATATATATATGTACAGAGTGTCTTCTCTCAAGTCGATATAATATTCATCTCTAAACGTTAATGAAGAAATACCTAAGCATAAATGGAAAACCATCATTGCTTTATTTTATATCTATATATCTACATCAAATAAAATTAAAATTCCGCGGTCATTGATGCCACGGATCGATTAAATAAAAAAAAATTGTTTTTGATGCATTTTATTTTGTACAACCATTTATTATTAGACGATATGTATATACCTACTTTATTATAGTGTCAGTTATATAAAATACTACATTCCGTCAAGTAGACGAACAGTTGTAGAGTTGCATCATATGATATAGGCTTCAGTTGGCGGAAAACAATATAAAACGAGCAGAACTACGATAAAACCCTCTGTATCCATAAACATAATATACAGAGTCCGTCCGAACAAACGCGTGTTTTTCGAAATAATACTACGCTAAAAGTAATTTCTGTAAAATAATTTTTATTACATCAAAAAATGTAGGAACATATGCAATTTTTACTGTAACAAAATTTAGGTTTTGAAAATAATGTCAGTCATATGGCGCCATTGAGCCGCAATGCAGGAATGCAGGCGCTCCCGAAACGAGTCCATCGCGTCGGTCAGCATCTGTCCCGGAACTTCACCCACAACTCGTGTCAGTATTAGAAAAGTGTGGTTTCAACAATAGACGGGGCAACATCACACACAGCTCGTGCCTCAATGGAGGTTCTTCGCCAAAAATTCCCCGGACGTCTCATTTCACGCTTTGGTGACGTTCCGTGGCCCCCTCGCTCCCCTGACTTGTCATTGTATGATTTTTTTTTGTGGCGTCACTTAAAATCAAAAGTCTATCAATACAAGCCACAAACCCTAGATGAATTGAAGGACGAGATCACAGGAGTTGTGGGTGAAGTTCCGGGACAGATGCTGACCGACGCGATGGACTCGTTTCGGGAGCGCCTGCATTGCGGCTCAAGGGCGCCTATGACTCATATGACTGACATTATTTTCAAAACCTAAAATTTTGTTACAATAAAAAAAATTGCATATGTTTTTACATTTTTTTATGTAATAAAAATTATTTTACAGAAATTACTTTTAACGTAGTATTATTTCGAAAAACATGCGTTTGTTCTGACGGACCCTGTATAATATGCGGCACTAAGGTTATTATATTAAACCGAACATTTAATATTTACAGTAAATCATCACCCGCGAACATATTAAATTGCGGTGCATAAGTGCATTCATACGAATATATGCAAGTATATACGTATGTACATTGTAGTTTGTACCTATATGTGTGTGTGTGTTTATACATATTATATGATTTAACAGTTTGCTGATTACCTATATTATATACAGTTTACGTTATCTCGTAGGATGTATTTACGATGGCACCCTAATGGGAAGTGTATGCGAATTTTTTCTTCGAAATACCGAGCCAGAAGGTAAACGAAATGATTATATCGTTATAGTGTGTTGGCGGAATATTTTAGAGTATATGTACCATGTACGGCCTTTCGCCTTTATCGAACGACAACTATGTATAATGAGTTTCAAATGGTAATTGCGTATGTACACGGTATACAGAGTATAAAATAATAAATTATATAAATATAAATATATTAATATATATTTAATATAATACAGTACAGACGCACACTAATAAAGTATCTTATATCGCAAGTCGTCAGCAAGAATATACAATGTGTAAAAATAATAAATATAATATACCTACGTGTTTCAGCAAAATCATTGTTTTGAGCATGGTTATTTTTTTGGCGTCACTATCATCAATCATTATTCAAACATTTTGTATACATTATATATATATATATATATATATATATACTAGCTGATCTCGTGCACTTCGTTGCCCGTTTAAAAAAATAATAATGCCAAATCTATATGAATAATAAGTTTTATTTTATAAATAACGGTTACAATATACTAAGTAATATCGTTACAACAATATTCAATTTAGTCCCACCCGGCGTTGCCTGAGCCAAATATTAAGTTAAGATTAACTTCAAGTGATTTACATACATCTAAATTACCTAGATGGGCAATCCACTGCATTATATCACGGATAATATGCGAGCAGTATATTATCAGGTAGGCAATCCACCTGCGGTGGATTGCGGACCCCATGAGGTGCGTGATTGAATGTAGATAGGTGAAAAACAGTACAGAGTTGTCATTTTGTAACACCACTTGCATATTAAATTTTTCTAGCCGATCCCGAGCACTTTTTATTTCATTCTAAGCTGTTAATCTAGGAATTACTGGCAGCGTATGGCGAAAATCTTCAGCTATAAAGGGAGTTCATTGATATTCCATTTTAAATCTATACATATATATAAAAATCGACATGGCACACGTATATCGCACATCCCAGTGTGTTGAGTAGTTTTGGAATATATATATAGGTACCTATATTGTAATATAGATAAATTGTCGGGTTTTACTTTTTGGAACAATTCATACCTACACACTGCTGACGATAAAACACACACAAAAGAAAAAAGGTCAGGTTACAGGTAGCTGGAAACCTACTATCGCGGTCGGTCACGGGAATATCCGAAATACACCATGCAAATAAGCATGTAAATTTAAATTTAATATTAAAAAATTAATTCCGTACATTTTCATACTCACTCACCGTTTAAACCTTCCCTGGACTTCCACAAATAATTTAAGACCAAAATGAGCTAAATCGGTCCAGCCGTTCTCGAGTTTTAGCGAGACTAACAAACAGCATTAGATTTTTATTTATATAGATATATACACGATATACCTACTAATATCAAAGTACGCACAAATACGCAAATAGATCAGTCGACGTTTTAATTCACAATATTGCTCGTTCTTAACCTATACTACGGCACATTTAATAAGGATTTGGCTGCAACGTGTACAATAATAATATACTCATCATGCTATTTGATGATAAATATTATTTACGGGAATATATAATACAGTTCGCAAAGTGCAGTGCACTAGAATCTGTCTCGACGAGAAACGAAATGTAAGTATATGAAGCTGTATTATTATGGTAGTAAGGTGGGATGTGATCTCAAATATATACCACGGATCGCACATTTTTATTGAAGGTAACAAATCGAAGACGTATTTTTATTTTATTTTACTACAACGAAGATAATACATTATACGACGTATGAAGTGATCTATCTTAGACTGCAGGTACACTTTTTTTTTGTGTTTTTGAAAGTAATGTTTTTACACAATTTTTTATTATTATAATGGTTTTTTGGTTATTTTTATTTTCATAATAGAAGCAGAAAACTTTTATAAAAATATTGATGTATAAATATAGAATAGAGAACAAATAGTTTTGCATAAATAAGCTTTTAAAGTTCAGACGAGGAGAGTAAAATGACAAGGGGTAAAAAAAGTTATGGTCAATCACTCCTACGCTCATATATATGTACATACAAGCCTTGATGCTCTTACACTATGATCAAAAACTATTCAATATCTAATATTATATTTTACATCAAAGTTTTTGGAAAATATACTGCTTCCGATAGTAAGACTAAAAATATAGACTGTCGTTTTTTAAAAAAAAATTCTACTTATTGATAAAAAAAAATATACTTCAAATTACATAAAAAAAATTTAATTTAAAAACGTTTAAATTGACTTGAACAATTGTTCTACAACTAACATTATAGTTGGTATGCAAATGAGACGATATCGTGCATTAATTTAATAAAAGCGTATAGAGTACATACAGCGTAAAGTCAAAACCATAAAGGACGAAAAATGTTTCATCTTCCTCGGAGTGCACCCGTTTACAGCAGATAGCATATAGTAGGTACTATTATAGTGCACTATGTGTGTATAATAAACTTTTTTCCTCGATTACAAAATTAGTTTTTAATATAACACCATAAAATGTAATATAACTACCTTCTCTTCGTATTTTAATATTAGATCTCTAGTCTATAGCAACAAAACCGACGATTTAAAATTAATTAAGTACGTAAATGAACGCCGACCACCGAAGAGGAGAGGAGGAGAAATATTCGACTATTAGACAATTTGACGACAATTGTTTTTAAAGTATATTTACAGTGTGCGAGATACAAAGATGTGCTTCCAAGATTCGCACGTCATCGAATGAAAATAACTGCGGAAACCATTTAAATTCACTGTTTTTAACGGCGACATCGCTGACATATATAACACAAACATCGTTAAGTAACAGATGAACAGTCAGTGTCCAACGAAAAATAATAAATTTACAAATAAAAAAAAATTATACATTTTTACACGAAAACCTGACGATAAAATCACTCGTAATTCGACTTTAAATTAGATTTGGTATGATAATCACGAACGATGAGATTGTTATAATTATATAGGTCCTCGAGATACGAGTCGGACTGGAATAACCCTGGTATACCGTATACCATTTCTGGGGTTCCGATCACTGCAGCAGTCAATGTTGAACTAAATAAAGGACAAGCGGATAGCATCTGTCTTTGTATATTGATATCGAGACACATTACAAAAAATAATATGAAGTCTTCGTCATTGTTTACCAAAGAAAAAGCGTACAATTGTTTAACTTAAACGAATAAACTCCGTTACGAAACGAATTTAGGAACAATAAACAAATTATCTGACCTGACTGACAAAATGTATAAATAATAAATGCATAAAAAAAAACCCCGACATTTTTACCTGCGTTTACCCTTGTTTGTCATATATTATGATAACCAAGTTAAGCCTCCATAAATAGTTTTTTTTAGAATGAGCGTTTAGTTTCTATATATATATTGTCACTCCCCTGACCACAGCATCTCGCTGTCTATTTTTCAGTTGATATTTTGAAAATAAGTTACAATAATTAAAAGCGAAGTTCACAACGACCGACTTGAATAAAACGAAATTACTGTATAATAACTTACTTAGTGAAGGGAAAGGTGCAAAAACACAATATTAATTAGTAACCATTTTTAATCAATTCATATAAAAAAAAGATAACAATGTTTACAACAAAGTAAATTAAAATAAATGGTATGTCAATTTGTATTGTTTAATAATACATAAGTAATAACACATGTAAATTCAGCAAATTGGGAGGGGGTTAGGTTCTGCAGTCGCTTCCTGAAAAAAGCCCCATGGAGAGGACCATATTATTATATTCACTATGAAGCTCGAAACACGCCTCGAACCACTGCGTGCATATTTATATTATACAAACAAACGAGACGATGAAACACGATCCTCCCCTGACGTACATAGGTTTATCGTTTATAGTGTCACTGCGCTTCAAAACGAGTTATGACATCGCCGACCCGCGGCTAAAAAAGCGTCTGCAGTGTATATTATTATTGTTTTTAAGTACCTATTTAAAAACTTTAGTATACTGCAACTTTTGGGTTTTCTTTTTGTCTGTTTGAAAATACTTTATATAACTAAGTTCATAAATGTTTATACAACAATACTAGACAGGAAAGTTGAAAAATAAGACGATAAATTAATTTATAAATATTTTTTTTTGTCTAAAAATACGGTTATAATAAATTGTTGTATTGTGTTAACAAGAACGGTGTTGTTTTCAAGCGAAAACTCGGTGTAATAATAATAATAATGATAAATGAAATGAAAACAGCAACCACTATACATAAATAAATTTGAGAATACTACTCGAAAATATACTATTCATGCGACTTTTACGAGTCCACAGCTTATATAGACACGGGAATCGGCGTTTGACTTTTACGGACCTTCGCGTGTCTCTTGCAGGGTGATGAAATACATAACAGCTATTATAATATAGGTTCACGTCCTGTATACGAAATGGCACTTCGATGGATTAACCGAACTACTACGCCATAGTTTATACGCAAGTTTGTGTACATATATGTATTATACCCACCCAAGAAAACAGGGTCCTAAACAAACACGTCAGTGAGGACTTTGGGTGCCGAACAATATACACATACGTTATACAAATTATTATAGTAGATGGGCATTTAACGTATTAAATGTGGTTTATTATACGACCTAAAACTAAAAAAAAAAATTAATCGCATGATAAATGTCAATTTTATGGTTGGAGATGAAACATAAGTATTTATGGTCAACGAGTGTCCCTGCAAAACGATCGCGGAGTTAACTATACTCCGCTGCGCATACAAATGAAAAAGCTTCGTAGTCCACCGTCTCGTGGTCAAATTCCTAACACCACGCGTAGAATTCCACCGATTTATGAATCCACCGGAGACCCCCCTCCCCCTTGTATACGCCCCTGGCAAACAATAATAATATTTATTATATACAAGATCGACCGACTGGTTGGGTAGGGAAAAGAGAGTGAGGGATAACAACAGTTGACGTATTATACAAATCATAAAATTTTGGCTCCGGGCCCGATATTATTAGTGAACAATCCGAAATGTATTCGAATTAAAACACTTGCTGATTGCAACATTGATGAGATTGTGCACTTAAAATAGTTATATACATTAAACTGTTCGATTATATAGTTGTATATTATGCATGTGTTTGTCTTTATACTGTTTGCAACTGCGCCTCTAATTATGCCGTGGGGCGTTCGTTGATAGTGGTATAAGGATAGGCAATAACACGCGGGAACTCACGAGAATAAGAAAAACTGCGGTAACAAATTAAAGTTTAAGCATCATATATACGGCTAAAAATGGTAAATTAAATTTCAATATTCAAGTTTTTTCATGAATATATAAATTTAAAAAAGCACTTATACTGCTTAAAAATGTGAAAACATAAAACATTACATTTTAATTGGGATATGTACCTGTACTGACAGAATGTATGCTATATTGTACCATTATAATTCTCTGGTTTGCATTACATTATTAGAAAAAAAAATATTGTAGGTACACTAAATAATAATTTAAACAAATCGTTTATAACTGTTTGTAATAATATAATTTATAAAATAAAATAGATATTTTTAATTTTTTTTATACACTTAAAATCTCACTGTTAAATGAATAAATATAACGAAAACGGGAGATACCATAGAAATAAGGTAATATAAATTATCAAATTATGCAATACGAATAATATTTCTGGGACACCAGGACGTCTATAAACACCTCAGTCCATATTATAACCACACCTAAAATATATCCAACTCGGTTAACTACTAAAATGTTTAATTATACACGTAGGCATCCATGAAAACTATATAATAACAACTAAGTAGCGAATAAAAAATGTAGATATTGGTGAGCTGGCCACTAGGTGCATGTTATATTATAATATCATGTTGGCGTCCCCAGTGTTCATTGTTAAATCAATTATACAATTGTTTTAATTTTTTTCGACTTCTTTTTATAGTTTCCTCACCCCTCATCTCTTTCCTCAGAATCTAAAAACTAGGTTTCATCAGTAATTGAGTAGTATATATAAGTAGTATATTATTAAGTACGCTGAACACAATTACTCTTTATTTTCTAATAAGAATATCAAATATATCTAATGATTAATAACTATATATCCTGTATTCGAGTAGGTATACATAATTATATAATAAGTTTTAATATTATTTCAATTTATAAAATAATATATAATTATACTTATGTAAACAAACATAAATCAAGAAATGTGACTGTCTATTATAGTGAAAAATAATAAATTAAAAAATTGTCAAATACAGTTTTTGATATTCCCGGGAATTCCCAATCCCGACATTTTAGAGAAATCTCGGAAACGGGAATATTTCTTAGGTAATTTCCGGGAGTGCTAACCCTAGATTTTGTCCCCATTGCAATTCGATTATTAGTTTTTTTCAAAACGAAAACGATCGGTTCTTGTTCACTGCAGTTTATACTACAAGCCCGTTATATAGAGATGATATACGATTACTAGTATACACGCAATATTGCACCGCGACATTTGGCTATTTTTCCGTAAGTCCACGTGGAAACTGCATGAATAATTACATTAATCGAACGAATCGGCTGACGTGGGGAAGAGTTTAAACGATGCTCGATCATGTATCCAATTTTGTATTATAATTTATAGCGCAATTGCTATAACTATAGTACAGTTTATACAGTTGCAGCGTTCCGAATGTGAACTGAAATACGAACACCGTCACAGAGAAACGCGTAATACGTGAATGTACTGCGGTGTTATAATTACGAGTTTAATAAAGGTCAACGCGGCTTGGTTAAATAGAACGAAATTTAAATATTCGGTTTCAGATAGCTGATAGGGTGGCGGCGATAAGTTTACGGCTAAAACGTAATGTACCGTACTGTAAACAATTTACAGTCATAAAAACCTTCCAACACATTTTTGATTTTAAGCTTTTCACAGCACACACACACCAATTATTTAAACACGCAAGTCCGGAATTCTTGAGCGTTCATAAATTCGCCACATAACGTAAACTATTATTTTTAGTGCCTCTGAAGGACAAGCAAGCGCGTATCAATGAAACCGAGCCCGAATCAAAAGACTTTTATTATACGTCAACACGAGAGACGAGTGAAAACGGGATGAGTACCAATAATAAACAAAGATTATAATATACTGTCACCCTTCTCTCTCTATCATTCTTACTTGCTCTTTTTGTTCCACAAATAAAAAATAACGACAATGACGACGACGAGTATAAAATCGAATTATTCGCTGCAAAATAGTAATATAATATAGTCGAGTACTCACGGCAGTAACAATCATTTGGCGGCAGCAGAATGAAATGTTTGTTTGCCGACGCCCCTCCCCCTTCTCTGACACCACCATCATCGGAAAAAGTTGTATCTACTTACTGCATTTTTTCAATAAAATAATAATAATAATGATGAAAATGACAATCAACCGGACGATGAAATACCGACCACCGAGGGGGGGGGGGTAGCGTGGCGTTGCGTATTTTTAGAATAAATATAATTTATTGCGCTGTAGTACATACCTAACATTACTTTCTGTTTCAATAATGGCTCGAAAACATGGACAGACTAATGACGATTGTCATTATTTTGTACTGGATCGGCAGGAAAAAAAATGTCTTATCGTCGGAAAAGGCGCGAAAGGTATGGTGCCGGGTATATATTCTACCTGCTGCCGGAGTGCCGCCGCCGTCGCACCGTGGACACGACGACGACGACGACCCGGCGGTCGCGTCCGCCGCGGTTGAGTGTCTACGGTGGTGCCGGTGGCGATGATGATGGTGATGTCGGTGGTGGTGGCTATGGTGGTTGTGTTTGGTCGTCACCACCGCCACCGAGGACGACTTCTTGTGCCGGAAAGACCGTATCTTCCTACTCCACCGGCTCAACCTGCCTGGCGACGAAGAGTCCGAAGACCCGTCCGAATCAGCCCCACCACCGCCGGTCGTACTGCACGATGCGTCGTCGGTCGACGACGAGTCGGACGAATCACTGTGATTGCTGCTGCTGCCGGCGCTGCTGCTGCCACTGCTGCTCGACCAAAAGCCCATCGTCGTCCGACGTTAAATTAATTTTGTTTTACTCGCACTATACTCCGGTATACCCGGACACCCGCCTCGACAGAAAAAGACGGTGTTAAAAAACCAATATTGAGACCCGCGATTATATTCCGTACGACATCAGAGATACGAAATAATAATATACAGATGCACACAGCAATGACGATATACAGAAAAAAAGCGCGATTAGCTGAAAACAGTCACACGATGACCGTCGACGTGTCGCGAACAGTTGTGCCGCGAATTTGACAGGAAAAACGTCGTCAGCGTCGCGCTGCACCAGTTCTTCTCTCGCTTCTGGGACGAGCGTCGGTGACAAACTGTGAACGCGCGCACACTCACACACGGCGCTACAGAACTTGGTGGCCGGCCAAACGTGCGCGCGACACTCGTCCGAACTGGTGTCGCCTCGTTGAGGGAGCGCGCCTGCGCGAGCGCACATACACACAAAGTGCACTGTGTGGCCGCCGCGGTCATATTATATTATTCTATGCGTATTGCTATAATATAATAAAATTAAACGATGCGGTGACAGTATTATTACCGTTTAAATACATAAATATGATCCTAAATAAGATGAAGATTTATTAATATTATATTATAGATATGTTTTTCAAAACAAAATTCCAAGCTCTTCTAATAGTGTAAAATAATATACGAATGGATCACGATACGCAACAATATAATTGCAACAGACCGAAATAAATAAACTATAATGCAACAGTTTTCTATAATTGATTAATATTAATATAACCTATATATACAAAATAATTAATGAAAAAAAACACCCGTACTCGAAATAAAAATAAAAATCATAATGGTCAGAGAAGTAATCCAAAACCTACAATGGACAACAACAAAAAAATTTATTTGATATGTCAATTTCGTCTAACAATAAAAAAGAAACTAGGTCCAAATTATGTAAACAAAAATATATACATTATGAATGAATAGAAATTAACATATAAATACATACAAATGCTTCAACAACAAACAAATGAGTAAATATTGTAGCAATTATTCAACAAATCAAAAGCTGCAATGGACAACAACAAAATACTTATTTGATATGTCAATTTCGTCTGACAATAAAAAAGAAACTCCAAATCACGGAAACAAAAATCTATACAATGAATGGATCTAAAATCGGTTCACAAATAAATATATATACAGATGACGCTTCAAAAACTAACAAATTAGTAGAATATATCGCAGCAATTATTCAACAAAGTATCGGAAAACTGTAGTACAAACATAGCTAAAGCACTTGTAATATATAAAGCTGTATCGTAAATAGTCAATGCCAACTTGCAAAACAAAAATTACCTATAATTTAACAGACTCCATAAACGCCATAAAAAGCCTTCTTAACAGTAATAACAATATTATAATTATTAATTAAATAATCAAGTGCTAATAAATCGAACAATCATATAATGTCCTCATGGATAACGGGGCACAGCAGATTAATTGGAAATGAGAGACCGTACTTGCCAAAAAAAAAATAAGCAATCAAGAATACTTTCATTCGAGTTACCTTTGGAATATACACTTAGACAAGGACATATAAAATGTATCAACTAACGATTAAAAATTAAATAGAGAAACGAATGCCCAATATGAGCAATAAATTGAGTGAAACAATAAAAAGAATAACAAAAAAATAGAAAAATAGAAAAAACAAACTAGCCAAAGACACGAGATGAAATTTATTGTATAAACGACCTGAAAATTGGTCATACACATAACACACAAATACCCATATTTTATGAAAAAAGAGCCACCAAAAATATGTCAAACATATAATATGGAGATCCTACACATATTAAACATACCTATAATCACTCAATGTAGACACAAGAAGCTCATTAACAATTTGTCATAACCAAACACCTTCACGGCTCATGACGAAGACACAAATGTGAAATTATTCACCAACAGGTATAAAATTAATTTTTTTTTTTAAATACTAGCCAATGGTTTAGCGACCAATAATACTTAACTATAATATAATTAATATATGTAGATAGATATCAGTATTTCACGATTGTCAAAAGTTGGTTATAAAACAGAACAAGGAAGTATTATATTATTATAATAATGACTTCCACAATATATATAAATAAAAACTTCCAGAAAACGTGTATGGCATATGTTTACTCTATAATCTATTTACGATCGATATAAGCTTTGGCTTTTACTATTCTGTGCTATAATACTCACATGAGTGTGAGGTTATCTCTGATTTATGAATAACATATGGATGATGTTGAAAAATGATTTTTCACCGCCATTCAAAACAAACTAATGAACCACGTGATATCAAAAACAACGAAGTTACAACGTGCGTGATAAAAGACACGCGACGTTAGAGAACGGGGTTTTAATGTCTTTAGTTTCAATCAATACTTAAAAGTTGTGCTGCGTTATGTATTTAAATATATGTATATATATATTATATATTTATATATATAAATATGTGTGTTTATATTTTAATACGGGATTACTTAACTGCAGAAGACAAAATATAACAATTCGTGTAAAACGCAACAACTTTGATTCGGCATTAATTTTGAACATCAGATCAAATAAAAATGTAATTTAAAGCTGTAATTTTAAAGCAGTATTTTACATAATTTATATTACCTACATAACTCCTGTCACCACTGGCTTACTAATGAAGGATGGAGCACACGCGCGTTGTTAGACAATAATTATTAATTTATTTTTATTGATATACGCCTAAATAGGCATTGATTTAAGTACAATAATTTGTTGGTAAACTAAAAATATAACAGAAACAGTTCAATAATAATAGAAGAGAAAAAAATACAATAATATTATATAATGCACGTATGGTAATAATAAAATTGAATTATTTTTTATCTGAGGACTATTATAGTATACCTATAGGCTATAATCAATATAAACTTTTATAGTTTTATATACTTTACCGGTTTTTGTGCAGGATATCAATACTTGTCCGATTTCCGAGAACAATAAATACAACGCTAATTTATTGATGTTAATCATATTATGCGGCACAAAACAAAATTGTGTACACCTATTATTATTTAAACTAAACGATTTATATGCCGATTATGGCAAACTGTCGGTTTTCACAATATACATTATACATGTATAATATAATGGCGCCGACTGCTGAGATGATGGTTTAAAAAAAAAATATTAATAACACCTTAACAATGTCACACAGTATTGCAGTGGGTTGACCTTGGTCGAGTGTCATCTATATATAATACAATATAATATGATGGAACACTGCAGTAGGAGGATGTGCCTAATTCGAATTTGATTCCGTACGCCGCAAATTCGGATCAAGGCCACAGAGGACCCTAATGGCATTTTCAAACGCTAATAGTGACTGCAGAGTATTAACGAGAAAGAGATAGTGAGTGAGAGAGCGGAGAAGCGACAAACCCGTTGAAAAGGCGATAACCGTGACTGGTACACACAATAAATATTATAAATGTATAACATTCGAACAATTATGTAGATGATATTATAATATATTATTATATATGTAGCCATTCGAAAATTACGATAATTATAATTGGTGCAGGCAGTAAATAACACGTGCAATAATATAATAATAATATCGATATTATTGTATGGTCGTAAAATAAATCAGCGCTGGCAGGTAGATGTGAGCAGATCGAATATTATATTGTATGCATAATATACATGTAAAATGTACAGCAGGTGGTCAGTCTCTTTTTATATCTCGCTAAAAATGGCTATACTGACTATGGCGACAATTTACGTTTATATTATAAAATATAATATAAACAAAGACAAATGGGGTTGTGTGTGTAATGTATGTGTTACACGCAGTGATGGTCAATGATATTAATAAAATGATACAATATCGATATTTTTTTAGAATTATTTGATGCATATCGAATTAAGTTATACGTATAGAAAGATATTCTGAAATAAAATGTTTATAAGACTGAATCTAGAGAACCCCACCGTTACCAAATGCATTGATACTAACCAAGGTAAAATAAATTTAATCGAAAACAGATTCGATTTATATTAAGCATACGAAACATGAATAATTTTCTTTTTGATGGTTAATTCGATATTTTTTGATACGATATCGATATTTGAAATTATGTCGTTAACTCTTGTGTCATCATTCTTCACTAGTAGTAATATGCGTATAATCTGCGCACACACACACACACACACACACACACACACACACACACACACACACACACACACACACACACACACACACACACACACACACACACACACACACACACACAAGATAACGCAAATTACGACATATCGATTTGGCGCGAGAATATAACAAAAATAATATAGAACGATATAATATGCCAAACGTCAATGAAAGGGATTATTTTTAAAAAAAACGTGCGCGCCAACGTATACACTATACACACACATATTATACATATACTAAAAGAAAATTAGGATCATCGTTCAGAATTTTGTGGTACATTTTTTTGGGGCAATAAAATAAAAACTAATAAATGTCTTGTGGAAAAAAGCAAAAAAAAAAGGTTGTGTCAGTCTGAAACACACGGTCGTATTGCAGAAATAGAATTTGGACAGCGGCCAGTGGTGTGAATGTGTGTGTATATACGAGAAATAACACAGAAACAGAGAAGGAGGAAAAAGACAAGAGACGTGTTACCGCATAATACCATTATTATATTGTCCAAGAGTGTGCCGAGATGACCCAGTTGGGATTTATATTGATGTGGTAAATCGAAACTCGCGATGTATTTCGAGAAAACATTTATTGACCCATCATTACATTACCAAAATACAAACAGACGGCCTGAATTCAAGTTTCATAGTTTTTTTTTCCTCGTGATCGTGATTTGTGGCGATAATATATGCCCAAATATTGGATGTCTTCAATACAGTTCAGTGTTGAGGATAAAATAAAAATAAATATACATATATTGTACGTCATATAGACTTTTTACATCGCTCACGCAAATAAATACTATTTAATACATCAGAATAATATAGAAATATTGTTCTCGAAAACATTTTTTTTTTAGTCTACTGCAGCAAGTATATATATTTAATTTGATAACATCACAAATGTAGCACATACCTACTTTAGAAATTAAACAACAAGTACAAGTTATAAGACATGTGTTTTTACTGAATAATGATCATACATATCCAAGATCTAAAAACAAAGTTTCTATAAAAGTCCTATACTACTTAATATACGTATGTATATGTACGTATGTATAACTGTTATACTGCTATATAGCTTTATATTAGCTCGCCTGTAGTAGGTATAAATGTAGTTATATACCTGTATATACTGTATGGGGCGTAATTATTTAATAAGAACATATCATAATAATATGCATTCATCATTTAAATTATTATAATATTATTTAATACGCGTTTATTAATATAAAAGTTAATTTAGTGTTTTTCGCGTCATTAATATAATGTTACGGCATAATTAATACCGCGTGTCATATATATATATATTATATAGTATTTTAATAACTGCGACTATAGATGTAATGTCGTCGAGTTTTAATGAAATATTTTTCAACCAATTTGTTTAGACGAGTTCAAATTATGTAATTAAACCTACACGTTATATACCTACACGTTGGCGATGGATGCAATTTTACTTGTGAAAAAAAAACCAACAAAACACATAAAATGACCGCGTAAGCAACATCCATCATCCATTACGTTTCACGTTTCTAAGGGTTTTTTTTAAGCAAAAGGCATCAAACGAAAACTATCCATCTTACGTTAAACGTTATGAGCGATATTTTTCTTCGACCCGCAACGAATAAAGTTAAGACGGTTCAAGCTTTCGGGTCAAGTCAAAATGTTCACTCTTCTTTGGGGTTTATCATATGCGCAAATACGAGATATATAAGATACATAATATAATATTATGTAGTATGTAGGTATACATTATACATATACATATACGCCGTCACGTTTGATCAATCTGCAGGAATAAGGTGCTGGTGAATAATAAATGTGCACTTTAAAATGGAAGTTCCTTTCGTACCAAACTTTGCATTTCCAATCATTTTTTTTGTTTACACAAACAAAAAATGTCAAACACTATAGATCACACATTATTTTATCCGTTGGCCAGTTTTTAAGAAGCCATACTGTACACGTGATGCCTTTCTTAATTCTGTATTATCAAGTCAAATTTGAATTTAGCGTGTGCTGTGTTGCAACTCATGATCGAAAATGTGTTATGTATGATGGGGATCAAAAGAAAAAATCCCAGTTAATTTTCAAAAGCGTCAGGAAGTACAAAAAAAAAAATTAAGAAAAAGAAATTTGTACACAAAACCAGTTTTTGACAAAATCGATTTTAGTTTTTGGAGTCGAAACACTAAAATAACCGTATAGATACCTACATGACATTTTCACCAAAAATTTAAATTATTATTTTCAATACACCATAGTACCATACAATGTTTACAATATTTTGACTCTTTTTGAGCTATTTAGAAGCATATAAGAAACGTTAGTTTTAATTGGTTTTTTTTTTGAATTTTTGTAGATAAAAATTTTTTTGTCCAGTCAAAAAACTTGAAAATATAATACAAGGTTCCTATCGTAAGTTGTTGTTAAAGAAAATTTTAAAAAAAGTTGAGTGTAAATTTACAATATTTTTTTATGAGCGTCTGAAGTTAGAATGTTGACAAAATTTGACAAAATCAAGAAAATTTGCAAATTATTTTGAATTAGAAATTCATACAAAAAATAGTATTTTTATAACAAAGATTTGAAAATGTAATATAAGATTCCTGATCAGTTTTCCTAACTTAAACAAAAAAAAAGTTTACTAAAAAGTCAAATAAATTTTTTGTGCGCGTTTGAAGTAAGTCATTGGATATTAACCTGTAAACTATAACGATTGCTCATGGAATGATTTTCTTATTTTCTTTTATCTTTTTTTAATGATAATAATTTGAACTGATAAAAATTTGATTTCTTAACTTTATTACGTTATAATATTATATGAATCAATATTATACCGTTGGGATGGATAAAGAACAGAATGAGCAAGCGTCTAAACTTGAACGGAACAAAAGCGGACTATAAATTAAGTAGTGTATAAACAGAAAATACGACCGAAGTTTATCCATGCATATAACATTATTTATGAACAACGATTTAGTGTTATTTTCAAACCATAAAAACTTGATAAATTTATCATATACATAAACTGCAATAGATTACACCTTAAATAAATATCCTTCTACAATAACGTAAAAAATATAATTTGTGATGGTTCAGAAAAAGTTTGTAATTATTATTTGATATTTTGATTGCATACCTTTTGGAGAATTATACATTTGTTCGATTGACCAAGTTAGTTTAAACACAATTTAACAATTGAATATATTATACACTATTCATTTGTATGTAACATTTTAAGAGAAATACTATTGTAATAATAATAACAACCACGGAAAACACTGCCTACTTTATTGAATATGCGAATAAAACATCAACAAATTTACGGCGACACGACGACAGCAGAGAAATGACTATAGAGCGATGTGCTGTATAGTAACCGACTGCCAACCGTATATGATTCTATAGCATTGCCTGGCGTTTCCGAGCAAGGCCCGAGTATATACCACAATTCACAAATACAATTTTTATTGGGCAAGTCCGTTCCGCAGTCCAATTGGAACGAACGAAACTAGTACCTATAACCTAACCTAACCTAGACAAAAATACAAATTACAAAACCTGAAATCAACAATTAAAAGGGACAGAGTATTATACAAAACATGGCATCTATGTTATACGTGTGATACTTACTTGAAAAATACGTTGGACAGATACAGTTAAAATTCAGTATCAAAAATAATATTATGGGTACATATTTTAAATTATGAGCAGAGTGATAGATGTAGGTACATTGTACTGGTTTTACGATGATATGTTTTTTTGGGTTTGTCATCACATTTTGGAGCAGTACTTAAAGTGCCACAGTTGTGATACAACCAAATGGATATAAAAACATCTACATGTTAACATAGATAATGTGTACCTAAAATCTACCTAGATCTCACGCAACAATCGAAAACCAATACATATAACTATATAAGTAAATAACAACAATAGTATAGTATGGTACCTAATAATAATACGTATAATACGTATATGAGGTTAGCCCTAAAATGTTTACAAAAAATGAATTCAATTTAGTCCCATCCGGCATTGCCTGGGCCTAATATTAAGTTAAGATTGACCTCAAGTGATTTACATGCAACTAAGCTAGGAAGGTAATCTAACTGCGTCGGATCGCGGAAAATATGCGAGTAGTATATTATTAGGTAGGCAATACATATACACCTGCGGTGGATTGCGGACCCCATGAGGTGCGTAAGTGAGTGAAATCAGAATTAGGTAGGTACATGAAAACCATTGTGACGGTTGGGCGTGCCAAAGATTTAATTTTTTCTATAAATTTATTTGCAAAAATGTGTTTATGTCATATTCCTACTAATATTATAATAGCTATAAAATATGTAACTATTGACAAACCTATATATAAACCGAGATTATACATACCATGGCAACCATTTATAAACAAATATTTCCATCGTAAATCTCAAAATCCCTGTGTGAGCAACTCCCGGGGTTGGAATTCTACCTTTTAAAATTAGCCTATCTTCTTCTACCTTCTAAAGGAGGCAAGCCTTGCGCGAGTAAGCGATTTCGACACACGTACATAGACTGCGTCTGTTAAAAACCGTTTCACACGGTCAAATAAATTTCTCAGGCAATATCCCTGGTAAAGAAACTAAACTATCGACATAAAAACAGTAAAACTTGGGCAGTGTTATATCGTTTCTTTAGTTTTTAAGTTTAAAACATCTTTATTGTTTGATTCATTTTTGATATAAAATAAAAGTATTGCAGGGCAGTCATAGTTCTTCTCTAAAGCAACAATTTAGTTTCTTGACTATAATATTATGATTATTGTCCTAGTGTAAATTCTAGCCCACTCAAAAAAGTTTTCATAAAACAATTTATTAAGTACTTTAAAATGTGAGTTTTTTTTATCACAATAGTTTTTAATTAAGTTATTATTACTTTTTTAAATAACATCATTCGTTTATATTCCAAATCAGCATAAAGTTTTCTGAGAATATTCCGATATATACAAATAGAATTTTAAACCAGAAGTTAACAAGTTATTACTGCATTTATACTTAAAAATTTCAGATTATGATATAAAATACCTAGTTTAACTTATTTATTTCAAAAACACATACATTTATTGATAAATAATCACTATGTATAAGGGGGGAGTGGCGTTAACCCCGGAGCCCGATCCCCTGTCACCGATGTATAGACATTATAGACAGCCGTGAGGGTGAGTGAGTGCGCTTACGAAATAATAATGTAATCGCACAGCAGCAGCAAAGGCTCAATAATATCGTTGTTGTAACCGGCCGAAAACGACGATTCGCGATGTCGTTACGGCCGACCGTCTCGGGAGTGTCGTGCCGTCGTTAACGGCGCCGGAAACGATACATGTCGCGCCGCCGGGAGCACGCGGCGCGCAGCCGAGCGGCGTTTCGTCGTCGCGGTTGTTCCATCGATTTGACTGCGGCCGCAGTACAGCCTCCTCCACCGCTACCGCTTTATCATCAACCACGCACCGTAATGACCTTGACCTTCAGCTGCATTTGAACTCGCTTTGCCAACACGTCCAAAAACCGATTTGTTTTGTGAATCCAAAAAATATAACCAACATTTTAACAGCGTTCCGTAGCCGTAGAGGATATTAATTAGGGTATTATCATTATCGTACCATCGTTCGTCACGATTATACAAAGAAACGCAGGCGCAAAAGTCAAAATTGTACGTGACTTTCTGGCGGGCATAATCCACGATATGCTAGAAATATTTGATAGGTACTATGAAAAGACAAAACGATGTCCGAAGCACCCACACGCAATATAATATTATATATTATACCTAATGATAATTTTGTCGCAAACCAAGTAATAAATTACGGGGAAATACGGGGAAATTAAGTTAAATAATTTTTAAATGTTAAGTTTTTATAACTAAGGGTTGAAAATTTGAAACAAGGTTTTTCGTATATATTTAATAGTGTAACCAAAAAATCAAAAAAATAATTTTTTTATAGACATTTTAAGTTTGAATTTGGACAAAATTAGATGCACTCGATTAAATTTTTAAATGTAATGTTTTCTGCAAAAATTAATTCGACTTACTGTATTGTTAATATAGTAAAATAAATTATTTTAATAGTAATAATATCATAAAATACACTTAGTTGTGTAGGCTGACAGACCGTCTTCGCTCAGAATCGTTTTTATCGTATACAATGATTTTATATCATTGAATACAAATTTAACACATCCATGAAAGTGACCCACTCGACACCTAACTGTGCAGAGCTTGCCCACTTTCTGACCTTTTTTTAAAAAAAATTTTAAATTGTACTTATATCATTTTCTACGGTATTACCTGGTATATCACCCCGCACACAGTTTTATGCTAACGTAAACAGTCTTAAGTCAATCCGTTGTGCGTATCATCGGTTTACATTTCAAACACTTCCTTGTTACAACAACAACGACGACGACGACAATAATAGCAACATCATCACCGAGACGATATCAAGTGATAATTTTCTTTTTTTAAAACAACGATTATATGTATATCTAAGCATACACATTTATCATACACCAACAAAATATATAAGAAGTTGTTTGCGTAGGTATTGGAAGTTTTACTTTTGCGGCGTATGTATGTTTAAAAACATGTATTTATCGATGTTGCCTATTTATTTATATACGTACATTTCATGCTATCATTTATTTTTCCCATCAATTGTAATTTATAATCAATATTTTCAGTGGTATTTACTCGGCAAATTCAGTAGCTACTTGTAATATATGAAATAGCTGTGTAAATTGTAAAATTATGAGAAGATGTGTGCGGTAATCGTGAAACACCGAACAAGTGTGAGAAACAAGGGGCTTAATCCATAGAAATATAATTTTAATTTTAAATAAGTCCATTCCATCCCTTTAATTTTGTTTTCTCATTCAAAACTTTTACCAACAATAAATTATGTAAAGTTACTAGTTACTATTATTTACTATTACTCTACTAGGTATAGCTGAAACTCTGAACTCGCGTAATCTCTAGCTGTAGAGATAGGTACTGAAATCAAAAGTAGATTCCATTTTTATTTTTTTTAATAATAATATATAAGCTACTGATGTTTAGAATTTATATTAAAAATAATATTATATAAATAACTTTCCACGCCTACACGATGGATAAATATATCATGAACAAATAACAATAAAATAGTGAATTTTCCTTAAAAATGTGTTATTCAATAACTCGGATGTATTTATAAACATGACATGATGAAAACCTTAGTTGTATCCATACATATTACACTTAACAGTTAGTTTGGTACATTTTTGATAAATGTCCGTTTTATAATATTTTTAAAACTTAAGAAAATTATGATGTTCTTCAGAATAAAACCAGAATTTTGGACTAACAATTGCATATTCTTATTACATTTTGAAGAACATGGCAGAGATAAATAATATTAATACAAAAATTGGTTGATATAGAAATAAAAAATTAAGTTGTGCAAATTTTTGCATACTTTAGAGATTTTATCACGATTTTGCTTCATTAATAGGAAAACAAATTCAATGGTTTATTCACATTACTTTTACTATAGAGTATAAATAAATGGACAAATAAATAATTTGTCAAAAATATAAAATGTAATCAATCTAAGGTGTTGATAGTTTTAAAATTAGTGTGAATTGAACTATTATCAAACTTAATATTGTCTAAGGTACCTATTTTATTGATATTTTAGTTTTAAAGTGAATTATAACTTATAACTTTGTAAAATATTACAATTTTAATAGGTATACTCATTCAGTGGCGAACGCTGGGGGGGGGGGGTTAACCCCCCCACGAAATATCAGGAGCAATAAATAAATTATCTGACCTGACTGACCTACAAATGTATTACTAATAAAATCATAAATAAAAAATTTCAAACCCCCCCTGCATTTTTTCCCACGTTTGCCCCTGTAATCATCTCACTTTAAAATTAAATAATCAATAAAAACATTTAAAATGGCCTAGATAATATTATTATTTTTGTCTTTTTTTTAATATTGGAGAAAATATAGAACAATATTAATACAAGCATATACAATAAACGATTATGATATCAAATAATACATACGTAATGTGAATCGCTTGATTGGGGAAGTGACTTAGTCACCTATAGGTAAAACCTCGCTAACTTTATTCTTACCTTTCAGTTTGACAATGGGTTAATTCACTGAAATACTAAAATATCACACAATACTAGTGTTTTATTTAACGCTAATGTTTTTATGTTGTACGGGTCAGAGAGAGAAAACTTATCGTACGCGCTGCCATCCTATTTACTCGTCACATATTTTGTTACGATCTACGAAAAATCGGAATTTGAATCAATCACGACCTAATCTTGTCGAATCAATAACCTATTGCTATTATCATAGTAAAATATATCTACACGAAATAAAATGAATAACTGTTTTTGACCGACATGGATGCTATACAATTAGGTCGGATTAGTTTACGTGATAATATTCTATATAATATATATTACACGAAACCAACACTGTACGTCTGTATCTATAAAGACAGATAATAATGTTATTTATGCACTTCACGTAAAAGGCCGCTTGATTTAAGAAATATTAGTGGTGTTGGGATTGGGGGAAGGGAGCGGTTTGCAAACCCTATCCTAGTTTATATATATATATATATTATATATGTATGCAATATAATAAATATAATAGTATAATAAATATTATTATACCTAACCTACACATTAACTCGGTAAGCGTGCTTAGGGTTAACGGTCGAAAATTATAAAACTAAAAGACAAAATATTATTATTGATATTTTTAGATAAAGACGATTATAATATACAGGTTACACAAAATTGAAATCACTATAATAATATATATATATGACGAGTGTCAGGGCGTAACGTTAAAATAAATATTATACTTCACTGGAGACTATAAAAGTCCGACGCTAATCACGCGATTATATCCAGTATTTTTGTAGGGGTAGCAGGGGGTTTCAACCCTTATATTTGTAACAATCTTTTATTCAGCATTTTATCCCCTCCCTTCACCCGTCCATAAAGCCCAAGTCTGAAAATCTGTAAGTTTGCCCTAGTTACTAAAGTAACGACACCGGCTACATATTATAATGTAGTTCTTTCAAGTACCGCAGCAGTGATGCACCCCATTTTAAAAGCTGCTTATAGGGCCCTCCTCCATATTAATTTCCAATTCGATATCACATACACAAGGTATCAATAATATAAATAAAATAAAATAATAAACATTGAACTCAATTAAGACTTTATTAGTACAAAGCGAAGATTCAACACTGTAATACCGTTCGCTTTTATTGGTCTTACAACAGAATAATATGAAATATATAGGCAGTGTAAGCCATTGGTTTTTTCTGAACAAGTCGAGAATACCTTTTTTTGACAATTGTATCTATATTATACTAATGTAACAACACGGATAGTTGACGTCCATCGCGACGAAAAATTTGAGTTTAATTTTTTATTCATTTTAAAATGTCATAACTTTATATTCAACCGGTTATTTTCCGCTCGTTCACCCATAGTCCATACCCACCAATACTCGTATGAATATTGTTCCCCGCTGTTATACTATATTATATCATCATCACAAGCGCAATGTACGTGTATGTGTGTACCTACTCTTTTCTTACGGCACAACTGAGATTCTTCGGATAATCAATTGAAATTGAATAGTGGCGGCTACGGGGCAAAAACAAATCGTTACCATACAATCATAAAATAATTTCAGTGCGCCCTATGAAATCTGCATTAGTATATTATAGAAGATAGCACAGCGCTTATAGTACAGGCTGTAGTATGCTAGTAAAGGTATACCAAGAAAGAATGGGACCACGAGAGCGAGGTTAGGCCTTGGACCTTGGCGAGCTCGAACAATTGGGTTTTAGATGACGCCACACTGTAGCCTCTAGGAAATAGCGAGACTACGCGGTGGTAGCATATTATAATAGTCGATACGATTTTAATTATGGCGGAGTTAACTACAATTTTGAAACGTGTATTAAGAACTTAAATATAAATCTGATTGAGCGATGAGTTGGTGGAGTCGACAGGGGATGCTCGCCTACCTGTCTATCCGACCTAAATCATACCCTGTTTCAGACCATATCGGTGCTAATGCCGATGCTCGATACCTACCGATAGTGATCATTGTCGTCAAAATAACGACCATCACATTTATCGAATTTAGGGAAAAAAGCTCCCGAATAATGTCCCATCATATAAAATAAAGCTCCTTAACCACAAACAATAAATATTCAATGATGTTATGCTCTAAATGTTCAACTGTTCTATGAACTATCAGAATTATTGATATCATTTATTAATCAAGGAACATTCTTTTTAACATAATGTATTCTCGTGCTTTAAATAAGTTTAATATAATTATTATTTGTTCGCACTTTTATATCTTAGGGCCGGGCCACACTAGAGTGGTTTTGACGCGCGTCAAAATCGCGCTAGTCTGACGCACTCCTTATGGGCCTATAATGTTTAATAATAATAGGTAAGTACCTATCTAAACTAAACATTGTTTTTCATGTAATTGTACATTTGTACCTATATAATATTATTAAAACCTATGAAAACAATATGAAATAGAAATAAAAATATAAAATAAGAGAATAGACAATATATTTTATTAAAAATATAGTAGGTAAATGTAAAAATCGTATAACTAGATATTATAGCCTTTGACGTTTACATATAATTACACCTAATTTATTATACTACTTACTATATTTAGGTATTTTACTAATTAATTATAAAGAAAAAAAATTACATCTGCTATCAGTTCAAAAATAAAAATAACTAATTATACCACAGTTTAAGAATTTTAAACTTAAGCCGTTCAGTTAGAATTGACTTACAAATTATTGAAAAAAACCGCATTTAAATATATAGATTAAAGGTAATTTTTTTGGTTTATTTTCTTATAGCCAGGGATTTTTTTTCAAATATTTGTATATTAGTACATGTGATTGCGAATATATTTATAACCGTGACACTCAGGAATCGGGATTCGTTTCTAGACAGTTCAAATTGATTAAAATACACGATTAAACGGGTCATACATTGATATTATAAGGCATATAACCTTTTATAATATAAGTTACGAGATTATGACGGCTCTTCCGTACTCCAAGTATCGTAACTATATACATGTGCTTGGAGAAACGAGATCGATAACGAAAAAAAAAGTATCTGTTTTGCTCTACAATTTTTAATTCGGATTTTACAATATATAAACGGTAATATTTCTACGGATTTACGTAGTCTATGTCGAAAGTTGAAAACGTTTTAAAAATTTCGTTTGACAGCCGTTTCCGATAAATTACACGTGCATCAATAATTACACGGGGTTATTTTTTCATCGAGGTTTTTAATACTATTAATCCAAAACGTTCAATAAAATTTAAGAATTATAATAAAAATAATATTTACAAAATTTAAATCAACGATTTAAAATATTATATTATTATTATTATGTTAACGGGTAGACACGTTCCTAAAAAGTATGACACGCGAAAGCAAGAAAAATCAAACACTTACCAGCCTGCAGTTATTGAAGAATAAAATAAAATGATACAATAACCTCACTATTTGTAATTAAATTTACCTTTTACACGATACACCTGGCTAATGTTGAAATCGTTTTGTCTGCAAATATTCACTTTTTTGTGGGTAAAATATTTAAAACTGACACTACAATTTATACATGAAAAGCCAACACGTTTTGGACCTTTGTTCGACTGATTTACAACGTAAACGTAAACTATTGAATACATTTGATACTGAAGTTACTGCCACTCAGACACTGCACGACGGACAATCGTTATTATCAGTTCTCGTGTGAAACTATAATTGGAAATGTTTGGAATTTTAATTCACATACACTGTTTACAAATATAAACTGTTAGGTAAACGACATTGAAAAATTCCGTTCGATGTAATCTGGTTTTAAAGTCTCGACACAATATAACGCCACCACAGTATAAGCAGCAGCGGCATTTAGCTTTATTACATTTTACAAGATAGCCGAATACCACAAATACAATCAAATTAGTCATAAGATAATAAACTACTATCATAAAAAAAAATTCAACTGTATTTGTTAAAGAATCTGAATTAAAAATTTAGCAGAATATACATGACGGCGTGTTTTTTAAATTAGCTTTCGTAGATCTCCGCGGTTTAAGTTAAAACGTGGGAACAGTTTATTTTTATAATTGTCTAATAATAAATATTTTTAATGTCAAGATGTATAATGAACGTTTAAGGTTAAAAAAAAATAATAAAACGTACAAACTTTGGACTTGTAAATTATTTGATAAAACGGTTTTGACGGATACTCATATAATTCTTTACTTATAGTTTATACACCACAGTGATATATTATATATTAGGGAGAAAAACTGGAATAAATTATAGATTTTTCACTCTCGTAGTTTCAAATTGATTTACAATATAGTTATATTTATATTAGTTTTTGAAGAAAACCCATGTAAGTAAAATAAATGTATAATTATAAATTCTAGATAATACGATATTGCGGAAATATAACAAATTACAAAATATAGGCAATAAATCATTGACTCTCTTCGAATACCTATACAAATAACAATGTTGAAATCGATGGGATAAAAGGAAATGGGGTCGCGCCGTGTCGGCAAATGTGTGTACTAATATTAAATTTCATTGTAGAAACTTTTTATGCCAGTTTCCTTTTTTGTACAACACTGACCATACGAGGTTGCTAATTCATAATGCCTTCACACTTTTACAAGAACGATGATTATTCACAAAAAAAGACAAACAACGTCCCGTGACATATGCAAACGTGCATTTAATGTGTCAATATTAGATTGACGAAAATACCTAAAAAAAAACAAGTTGACATTGTAATTTGTGGAGGATAAATTACGATATGTGTCTATATATATATAGTGTTTATGTACTCGAAATGTACAAATTAAATTTAAGTTCTTTTTAAATCAATAGTACGGATACGTAGTAAAAACCCTCTTCACACACGCGTTCTAATTTACAAATATAAGTAATAAGCATAACTCATATTCATACGTAGCAAATCGAGAATAAAGTAAGCGTTCCAAGTCATAAATTGTAAAGGGAATAATTTATGTATTCGAACTTAGAGAATGATATGTGTATTGTATATACTATATATATATATATATACAGAGTGATTCACCAAGCATGTTCACCCCGGTTTTATCATTTAGTAATGCATTTTTTAAAATTTTGATTTTTGGAATTCTTTGTAGGTACCTACTAAACTTAAGGATTTTCCTGAGTAATACAAGCTTCTGTTATTCAAAAGAGCTGAACTCCCCTAATTTAATGTCAATTTATTTAGTGTTTAATTTGTTTGAAAATTTTGATTTATCTAATTTAAAATTTAAACTAGTAGTTTTTCATTTATTCAAATGTATTAAGGATAATAGTCCTTCAAAATGGTTTTACAATAGTATAAAATAGATGTACTATCGGACCTAGTATTTACTTGGATAATTTTTATAAATTCTGTGCTTTATAACATGTATATAATGTAACACCTAATCTTAAGAAACAAAATACCATGCAAAATTTAATGTCAGGCTAATCCCCTTCAACGATGAAGCCATAAACTTTCAAAAAAAAAAAGAAAATTGATATTTATTATAATATGAATGGTGTTTTTGCTTACCTGTAGCTTGCGGTGATTTGAGTGACGGCGGTTGCTTGAGTACAATATGCGGCACCATTCCTTCGGTACAGTCGGACGGTACGCGCACCAAAACCATTTCGCTCGTACCACCGCAGCAGTCCAGGAGCTCCACCTGCTGGCCCTTGGCAACGGTCACCTGGCCGGCGGCCGTGGCTGTGAAGTCCGCGATCACCCACGTCATCTCCACGCCCGAGTTCTGTGAACACAAAGTATAAACACATTATAGTCAATAGTCACAGCACAATGAGAAACAGTATAGGTACCTAAATCGTATTAAAATATATTTTTATAATATACAAATCGTATATATTATTGTTTATACCTATCGATATTTCTATAACCTCCTTGATATAATATATTTATATTTCATACTCCCTTAATATTATACACTTACCTAACTATCAGCGCCCAAATAAAAATTTAAAAACAAAAGAACCTAATAAATAAATAAATTAACGAAAGCTAGAACTTTAAATAGGTATTAGTTAGTTTACAAATTTAAATAAGTACTAATTCATGTTAAAAAGGGTGTGTTGTAAACATCATAATTAATATACTATTTGACACCATAGAGAATATAATATTTTATAAAATCTGGAATCTGGAATTTTGTAGAGTAAATTAGTTAAACACCTCTTGTATATTGAAGAGTATCAGAAGTCGATTAAGTTGTTTATCTTTATACATATATATGTGTATATAATATTAATAATAAAGGTACCTACTACCTACCACAATTAAGATTTAATTATTTTTAGTGTAAACTAAAAGAACATTTTGAAAAACAATCATCATAAATATGCATGTACAATGCAATTCATCCATATTATAGATTTAAATTATAAAGCAGATTTATTTGAATTGTTGTTTGTTTTAAATAAATCTAAACAGTAAACATTAAGACATCCTATTTGTTTAAATCGAATTTTTGGATAACTCGAACTTTTTGGCCAGTTCTTTCAACTTAGTTAACCAAATTCGTAAAAATGTCGATCAAAAAAATGTCCCCCGTCTATAATAAAACCGAAAAATACGCTGGGGCTTATAAACTATAATACACATAACTAAAATAGTATAATATATACATTATACACATATGAATTTTAAATCGCGGATGACATAAATGAATGCGCCACGAGACACGAGAACAAGCGGTGAAGGTACTTGAAGGTAGTACACAGCAGAGGAAAATAAAGTATAATAATATAATAATGACAATGTTCAGTAGATCAAAACGAATACGGTTTTATGCGGTCAAAGGGATTTTGAAACGGGTCAAGTGCATAAATATATATATATCATTATGTAGGACCTATACATTGTAGGCAGTGGTAGGCGCTATACACACTGGACACCTGTGCACCAAAATCCTGAATGTTTGCAACGATAGTATATATACTATACCTACTATTATACATACAAAAGCTCAATTCACGTATATATATATACTGCGATGCGATATTGTATAATACACAAAAGCTCGCGTAACATATATTATTATTATTATATCATATATACCTAGATATAACACTGAACAAAAAAGGATATCCGATCGTATTAAATAAAATAAATTACTACATGACGAGGATATAAAGCAACCCTGGGCCCTGGGATGCGTTTTTTTTTACACGACCTGCCTACAATACATATTATCATATTATACACCCGTATATAGCTACTGGTACACGGATATCTGGGAATGCGTGAGAATGTCAGGCTACGTAGAATTATATTCATTGGAATTTTCACAGATTTTAATACAAGCCGATCAAGCTTCACAGGTATACCCATTTGTTATAAGTACAAGCGCTGTAAGAGCCTGGCAAGATTCGATAAGTGCATTGTATATAATAATATATTATATTTATTGTTTTGTATACTTACAATACAACGAGACGAGAACCTATTAAATAATACATCGTCATCGTATATAATATAACAATATCATGAGTCTGTACCTGCAATAACAGTAGCAGTGCGAATAAACCATTGATAATAATTATATATAATGGATAAGATAGGTAGTCCTTATGGAGCATTCCCGAAATGTCCGTCCCACTCAGAAAATATTTCTATACTCCATGAAATTAAAGCAATGGACAGCAAAATACAATAAAATAATGGAAGAAAAATAATTTTATGCGGAATAGGATGGAATCGAGCAAGATCTATAAAGAAGATAGATCTTTATAGATCTTGGGTATAGAGACCCTATATAATTTTCTAGGATGGAAGATATGCATTTTATATTGCTGTTTTTCTTTTTTATTTGAGAACGCTACCATCTAAGTTATTGATAGAAGCATCACGCAACGCATTTTCATGCACGTTAAATTTTAATTAGCTGAATCCGTTATCCGCTCAAAACATGTTTATACATTATTTTGAAATAAAAATAATAAATATTGTAATATTATATTATATCTGTTATTTTATAAACTCTATATGCATAAAACACGATGGTGCAATTCGTGCAAGTATGCAACTAATATATATTATGCTTTATACATAGTTTTGCGATTTCCATAACGATATTTACAAGAAAAATTATAAACAGAAGGCATACATATACTATTATAGGTATTATAGGTATACGAGTACATATACTATTGGTACGCAATAATGACCATTATGACTTATGAGTATCGATAAAATATATCCGTTTGATAAAACGGCTAATAAAGGCTTGCTTAATAAATACAACGCCCTTAACGAAAATACGAATTAAATCGTCACACATATTATACCTATACCACCAACCTTACAGTAACTATGACTACTTTCAATATAATAATAAGATGACATTTGATTCAACTAGGTATACTACTTATAATACTGATGCTATATTATACAATATTATAATCGGGTTTATGAAAAAAAATTTAAAGTGAAACGAAGTTTTTAAGCTCTTTTATTTAAAAAGTAATAAAATATTCACACAGAATTTTCAAGTGCACAAGGTATACTATACAGATCATTTAACAACTATATTCCCAGCCAATTCTCGAGGGGTTAACTTTTGCCTCAAAGGTAAAACACTGCACATAAAATTACGAATTTTCTGACATATTATAATATACAGTTTCAAAATAACGCAAAGCTTTCCACTAAATTACAAAATGATAAATTTATGTATCGTGCAAACATAACAAAATATTAAATTTAATAAATATTTAAAGATGAGAAATATTTTATGTATGTAGTTTACAAATATAATTATACAACAAATAATAATGAATAACACTTCAGTTGATCTATATAAATATATTTGCATTTACATGCTTATTATATTTTTGATATATAATAAAAATATAACAGAGATTCTTCTCGTGATTTGTAAAAATGTGAGTCTTGAACACATTTTTAATTGCGATTTACAGTTTTATATTATAAGTTATAACTACTATAACTAGTATAGTATAACTATACTGTTTAAGGGTTTACACAATAATTAATATGTTCGACAATAACATTGAAATATATAAGATATTTTTTTATACTATATTTATTTTATATTATATTTTTACTATCGTGGAACACGAGAATTGTTACATAAACTTAATGAATATAATGCTATATAATAATATGACGCTGATACATAGAAAACAGTCAAGTAGGTAGGAAATACGACAGTGAAATTTCAACTTGGGCAGTGGCAGTTGTAGACAAATTACTGCTAGATCTTCAACGGTAATAAATATTTCGAAAGTTTGATCCGATTGTTTGCCAAGCATAACACAAATATAGTCTGTTTGGTTAAACGTTATATAAACTGAGCATTAAAATAATAACGGATAATATGCGCAGAAATTATTATCATTACCAATTTTTTTTTATAAATAAAATAATAAACTCTATATAATTTTCACCAACCATTATACAGATGACCAAAGCGCGTGCGAAACGGATTTTTAAACATTACCATAATATTTATAATAAAATTGGTGTTTCTAACTTTTCATGGTGCATCGGAAAATTGTATTTTCGGTGAAAAGATAATATTATATAATATTTAAAAGTTTAAAACGTTAAAAATTAAACTATAAAAACAGTTATAACTTTATAATACACAAAATACGACATCGTGCTCGAAGAAGAGGATAACAAAAGAAAATGGTGTACTGTTGAAAGACTGAAATATAATGTATATTAATAACGATGATACGATTTTTTTCCAATTAAAATTAATTTCATACAACAGTCAATAATAAAGAAAAATTGGAACTTATGTTTATTGAACAAGCTCTCGAGATTGTGCTAAATATACAGTCCCGAAATATAGCTGATACATCTAAATATTAATATCAGTGCCCATTGCCAGCGCGAGGGGTGTACAGGAAGAGCTGCCACAATAAAGGGTCTCGCTCTTTTTTAGAGGAGTTAAAGATAAATATTTGTATCTATTTTTCTAATTATGATGATGGTGTACCTACACTTAAAATAATAATATTAAATTAAGGATTAAGAAAAAAATCATATAATATAATTGTAGGTATATAGGTATAAATTAATTTAAACAATAGTAACCGACATCGTTAAGTATAATAACTCTCATCGATTATTCTTCCTTGACTACCTACTTATTTCCTTGATAATTAAATTTTAAAATTATTGCTGTAAATGAGCATAAATTAAAATTTTAACATATTTTCAAATTTTAAGGACGTCAAGTCAAGTTTATACTGTGTTATTATTTTTATTTTTCATGTAGTCATGCGATTTAATATACAGAAAATTCACAAATACGCGAATAATAGAAATTTAATAAAACATTTAATTAAATAAAACAAGATTTCCTTAGACTTAATATTATACGTTATAAATTTATTATAGTATACATTTACTATTATCATACACGTTTATTAAGAACTGTATAAAAAAAGTTTCTATGAAAAGAATTCAACTAATCGATTTAATATATATAATGCGCTAGGTATATATACTATATATAACGTCATTTGTCAATAATCTGATATAATAATAAATATACATATAAAGTTCACAAATAAAATATTATATTTCGAAGTTAATGGATACCAGTAAGTAAATAATTATTTTTTGTTATCTACCTGAATAAAAACTTTCATGGACACACATAGGTACATTCTGAAACTATATAGCACGATAAGGTTACAACTTTTCATTATCTAGGTAAATATAACTATACAATATTTAATACTGGTTAACCGTGTGTATTTCATAAAATATTATCATTATATATTTATTTTTTGTAACTATTGTACCTACCAATAAGTCCATTTTGTAATGAATTAAACGACATTAGAAAAAAAGTACAGTATCGCTGAACATTATTATATTAACAAATAACGACATAACGGCAATGGACATCTTCAAAGTAGTCTAATATACCTATATACATATATATTATGCGGTATATTATTATGTATTATAATATATTGCACATCAACCTAGACGACATTGTTGACGTAATAAATAAATTGCACTGAAAATACTTTGTTTTTAAAAAAAAATACGAATAATGATGTAGGTACACAATATTTTGTACAATTTATTCATTAATTAAAGAAGATAGGTATATATAAAAGTTATACAAAATCTAAAAATACTTAAAAATTGAGTAATTTATTCATTAATAAATAATAATATGATGTTCATGAAAATTAAATTAACTAGGTAATTTGCTAACAGGTGTGATAATAATACATTCTGATTTAAGATTGCAATAAACAAGAACACCACAATTTGCAGGTTATTTGATATTAATATACGAATATTACAAAGGTACAACGCACGGTTATAATAACAATTAAGTCAATGTCCAGAATTTGTATAAAATTAAACACAATATTATAGTGTTAACGGTATATTCATAGTCTATGGCTATTAAACCTAATAAATTAGATTCGTGTTAATGTGCCTATCGATAGTATTGTAATACTAAATAAGAACATATAAGGAGAAAGATGCCTATTAGTTCATACTTTAATATAATAATCAATGAATAACCATTACCAATAGCTTTAACTTCAGGAAAACATCACAACATTAATTTGACAAAAAATATTAATCAATGATTAATATGGATCATACGTGTTTAAAATAACTAATTAAATTATTATCATTTACTATAACGTAGGCCAACAAAAAGTAATAATAATAATTATAGTAACAATTCTTGTAATCAGTGATTAAAATAAAAGAGGTATGCCATAACTGTTTTAGTATAAAAAAATAACGTAACATTAAAAAATGAACATAATGCACGCGATTATTACGCGTTGGCCACATATACATAATACATTTGCGCTGGTAGAACACGCCCAATCCATATACCTACAATTTTTTGTTAAAAATATTAATTTTTACCCGTCATTGTAGTTATACCCAGATGCATAAAGGTATTATACTTATTAAATAGGTATCATAATAAAAAAACGATGATTGAGGAAAACAGGGTGATAGCACTGCACCGAAAAACAAAAATCTATTTATTTAAAATAAAATTTAAGTAAAGAAGTAATAAATTATGTAAATAATAAAATGTTATTAGTTCGATGATTAGAGATTTGAGATTGAAATTACAACAAATAAATTATAATTAGTAGACATTTTTTTTTTAAACATGTAACTACAATACTAAATTTGTCGCTTTTTATAACTTCCTGCGATTTACTGCAAGACATCTATTAAGATATCTACCAAAGTACAACAATGATTACCTATTATTTTAATTGCAAAAACTTAGGTAAGCAATGCATAATATGACTACGATACCGAATCGAATGATCAAAATACCATGGACGTTTCACACGAACGCGCGTCGGCATGGCCAAGGCACTACTACGATTGTATACCTGTACGGCCGCGGTTGCGGCAGAGGATCGCGCGGCTGTAGAACGGTGTCTGTATGAGCCCGGCGTGTCAATGGTGTGTTGCCGGGCAAGCGCGGCAGCTGCGGTCGACGTGCTCGTCTGTCTGAACCACGGCAACGATATCTTGCGCCGGTGCGACTTATCCGCAGCCGCCACCTGAGTGTCCGCCAGACGCGGTCCGCCGGCCGGACGCTGCAGTGGCGGCATTTTCGACGGAGTAGTATTCGTCGTCGTCGTGGTCGCGATCGTCGAGGCGGCGGCGGCGGCTAGCGGGACAGCCGCGGTCGACACGTCGTCGGCGCGGCGGCCACCACCACCGGTGCTCGGTGCTGCCATCGACCAGAGCGGCTCGCCATCGACTGGCAGCACTTGCCGGCCGCCTCTGCTCGATCGCTCGCTCGCTGCCGCCGCCACCGCCACCAAGTCTTGTGCTTTGTGTGTGTGTGTGTGTGTGTGTGTATATATGTGTGCGCGCGCGATAATATGTACGTGCGTGATGAGTGTGTGCGCGGTGCGTCGGTGCATGCGCGAATGTGGTATGGACCAGGTAGATGGTGGAGACGGCGCGGCGGTGGATGAGTGGTATATGTGTGGAGCACCGAGGGGGCGGTGAAGCGTCGAGCGGCGCTCCGGTCGCTTGCGCTTTACAGACAGCACGGAGGGGAGTAAAATCCGTCGTGGATGGCGGTCGGTTTCAAGGGGCGCATATTGCCGGTGGTAAGCGGGAGCGGATTGTCACGCGGGGGCTGGTCGAGGAAAAACAGCCCCACACGACCTACCCGCCACCGGAGCGGATTATCCTTATCTAAAAAACGTTCACCACCACTGACCCCACCCGTACCGCCCAACATTATCCCACATATCGTTCACGCGCGCGACTACGCCACTTTCGTCCCCGCGCAAATAATAATATATTGTGCAATCTGGGTGAGAATAAAAGCATAGAAGAGGAGCAAAAGAAAACTCTCGCCGGCCCTTTTCGTTTAAGTTATTATATATATATTACATTTTGTACCATACAACGGTAAAGGCATCAAAAGGTATTAGTATATAGGCACTTGTCGAGAGCGCAAAAATATCGATGAAGAGGGGGGGGTATTTATAATTGCAGAACCTATGTGTAGAGAAATTTTTTTGATTTAAAAAAATCTTGTTGGTTTGGGACACACTATTAAGCCGGGTTCACAGCTATGTTGCGTCATCTGTCGAATCATATATCCATAAGTTTAACTCTGATAATTTCCCGGCAGATTGTGGTTAGCGAATCAGGATAAGATGAAAGTCACATGACACGAAAGACGACGTAGCTGTGAACTAGGCTTTAGGGTAAATATATTTTAGAAGTATGAGGGGGAGGCATACGGTATTGGAATATTATGGCGATAATACACGTTTATACCTAATGCTTTTTAATAGTGATCGAGGGTTGTCATAATACATTATATTGGATTTCCGTCGCTTATATGAAAATGAAACTACCGAGTTATAATTTACCTAGTCATAATCATTTTATTTAGAGGTACGATAGTGATAATGAAAAAAACTCAATGACGTATCTCTATGCAATGTAACAATAATGTACAATATTTTCCTTTGGGGTCGTGGAAGGCAGAAAAAATGTGTGTCCTGTGTGAATCATACTCTTATAAATATATTAGTATCATTATTCGAAGGTAAGCACATACAAAATAATATTATAATCATTTCTCGGTATCGATCGATCGCCGCGCACTCCGCTGCAGCACACCACGACGATGTCGGTCGCGCGTACCCCATGCAGTATGCATATTTTATGCCGTCCATCGACAAGAAATTAACGTACAAATATTCAACAGTTGCAGTACATATAATAATAATACTAATCATAATAAAACTTGTGCCGCATAACCCATTGCTGCGTATAATGTATCATATCAAATCATTACACCCCCTCTGAAATGCACGGAATTAAGACTTATTGAAATACGCATTTGGTCTATAGTGTGTTTTTTGAAGTGCGAAAAATTGTTTTTGTAATCGAGTTGACATTAACGGAGTAGATGTTTGTTTTGAAAAAATACTAACTGTCCTTAATATACCATGTGTAGTGTGTATATTACAAAAATGGGTGGACACTCTCCTCTTCTCATTAGTAATCGCGAGTTTTTGTTTCATACGTTTTATTTAAGAAAATTTAAACAAATAGGGCAGTTAACCTACGGTCAGCAAAATAGAAGTTTAAAAAAAAAATGATTTTAAAAACCAGTTGCCTCTTGTCGTTTTCAAAGTACAAATTATTGCAGAAATTATCATATAACACGCGCCCCTAAAAAAGACATAATGCTATATTATATTTGAATATTTTTATCGGGCTCTACATAGAGTTCAAATTTAAATAGATAATATTTATAGCTATGTAATTTTTAGTCTTATATTCATTAAAAAAAAGTCCTACAAATAATACGCACCGACTTTCGGCCTCTATTATTTATTTTGCTATACTTCAGAGCCACGGACGACGCACTTGCGTTCACATTGCGTTTACTCAATACTTTCACATATACAATTTATTCGGTTGATTGAAAATTGAAAAAACATACGCATATACAAGCATGCTTTAAGCGATTAAATATTTTACGGAGCTTTTGATTAATTACGACATTATAATATTGCATATGGATACCCCGCTACGGCACATTGCGCGTGTTAGGTACCAAAACTATTTAAATGAACTTATTTTTAACGTGTTGTTTTCTGTGAAATTTCTAGGAGGAAGGTTAGCAAAACAAATTATACGATTTTCGAATTATAAATGTAAAAATCCCGAGCCCGTTATCGATTAGCCATGCCGTCTTAAAAGATCAGGTACACATCATATAACTGTGGTCTTAACTAGAAAAAAATATTTTATTTTGTTTACCATAGTATGATTATGTATAGATTATAGGTGTTGGTAATTGGTTAGAGTTCATTAAACCTTATTAAATTTAGTATACCACTTATATATTATGTATGTAAATTTAATTATCGATCTGCAGTGTTTTAAAAAGAAATACACGTGCGTTAAAAAGAACCCTTTTCATTATAATATATTGTTACTCTGCAATTGAAATAGTAACATCATGGCTTAACACATATTGCATATCGAATATAGACCTCAAAAGATAAATAAGAAAAATCGATTAAATACCTAATTGGTAAATTCTGTAATGGTGCCGACCGAATGATTACTTTAATGTGGATGAAATACACAATTGTTGGTGGGGTGTGTGGGGGGCGTCATTTCAGTTTTTCTAAGGATGGGGCAAAATTTTTATCGTCCCAATTAGGCTTAAATAATAGGTATTATATTACAAAGACTAAAAGCCATTCACTACGCTAGCAAAATGAATAATAAAACAAATTATTTTTCATAATATCACTAATATAAAAAAACAAGTAAAAACATGAATATTATAAACCTTTATCTATACTTAGAAGTCAATTCAGGTGGTTCAGCATATATCTTTAGCATTCTAAACATAACTTAAGATTCAGACACTCGGGGGTGCGTTCAGAAATTGGAAGTATAGAAAGTTAAAAGTACAGAAATCTTAAATTGGTTAAATTCAATAGCAATTTATCAAATAGTCTGTTACCAGAACGAATTACCCATAAATCATAATCACGGACAATATTCTAATACAACACCGATAAGTCGAAAAACGTTTATAACTTCATGTTAAGCTTATATAATTACATAATAATATTATAATCGTAAATTCATAACAAAAATATTAATTAGCTGTTAAAAATCTAGGGTGGGCAAATGCCACCGCTTGCCCCCTCAAATGACGCCACTGGGGAGGGGTGTAGTCATCCTACATCGTCTGTCGACTAGATATTTCCGCTGCTGTTTAATTTAAAATAAAATATTAAAACCCGAATTTTTAGGTTTCACCCAAACGTGGGATTCGACAATAAAGGAAAGGCCGATACAATAGCCAATTTCAGTATATGAGCACTCGTTTTTAAAACACGTATAATCCAAAGGGAGATATTTAGAGCGTTCTATATACCCACATAAATTGATATACGACGACATATCCCATGACACAAATAACATAACAAACTTGTACACAACACCTATATTTATTCGTTAATATTAAACTGTAGTTATGGTCCGAAGTAATTGGTATATACTTTAGTTATAATTACATTATATAATCATGTCACTCAGAATTATTATTGAACCAACCACTTTGTATTACAGTGTCAATCACGAACAATGTATAATAATATTTTACTCTACAAAATTAACGTTCAAAGCTCTCACTTATTATTAAATATGACGAAAAGCCATTAACAGTCAATTAAAATATAAACTGTAGTATAATAGCAGTGTGCGTTTAAAGCGTAGGTGGTAGGTGTCACGACGAAGACACGAAGTGCCTATGAGAGAATTTCCGGACAACTAATTAAAATCGATATTATTATAGATTAATCTCCACTATATATCATAATATTACAGTGACGTTTTGAAGACCAGGATCAATTATATCGGTTGACATTCAGAATCGATACTGTAAAGTTTACAGTGTAAACAATGTGCTTACTAAATTTACCTGGACAAACATTAGCGAAAATGGCTATATACATACATGCTCTATATTAAGTCGATTGAGCTGATGCCAATTGAGTGTTGTTAGTTACCTATACGGCTATACATACATTTTTAGCAGATGACGACAGATCGGGTTTTGGCATAAAACTGTCTTTGAGTACCTATACATTTACGCAGATGAGGTTATAGCGTATCTGTTCAGGTTGAGAGGTTTAGGATACACAACAGTCGAACATGCTTATTCAAATCTTCGACTTCGTTATATTTTTATGTAGTTTGAAAAAAAAACTACGATTATATGTTTAACACAATTTTTCAACCAGAACATTCAACCTTAACCCAAAACAGTTTATGCCAATAACGTTCTACGTCAATTTATGCTCAATGTGTTTGTGCCAAAACTCAAATTCGTTTTCTCCCATAAACAGCTAGAATGTCATTTTCATGATTGTCTAATGTTATTATTCGTAAAAAAACATTTTAAAAGGTAGGTTTATTTCAAAAAATATACCATAAAAAATAAAAATATATAATAGGTAGTTAATGTCTGATTGCCATTATTATAATAATTATTATGGGCTAGCATATGTACCGTGAGTATGTTTTTTTCACATACAATTATAAGACAAAATTACACTTCTTAGTTCAAGAAGTATATCAATTCGTTTAATGGTCCCTATATTTGGTCTTATATAGGCAAAAAAATATTCGATTTTTGTGATCTAAAACGAACTTCAAGTGTCACTATGTAAACTCGAGATGGCAAGGCACGGCAACGCCCCGGGGCCCTCACCCTCGTAAATATAATTTGTATATACAAAAATTTGAATTTTGTTTTAAAATTCATGACATACTGATATTGTTGTAAAGACAAAAAAAAGTACAAAACATATCATATTTTATATAAGAGTATGGGCCGGGGTCGGGACGCTGGGTTGGGCTTTTATATTATTAATTAAAATACATTTATGAAAGCTGAAAGCTAGAAAACAATTTTTGAATAGCTACTTTGTACATATATAATATAAATAAACTATAATAACAAAAACTATAGTTTTTTTTTTTTATATTTAAAAATTGAAGAATTTTGGTAGCATAAATAGATGGGGGCCAACACTTTATACTTTATACTTTATAGTGACCCGAGAATCTAAATTTATAGTTATGCCTCTGTGTGTAAGCCATCTTATAGTAACATAAAGAGATTGAAAAAATGCTAAAAATTCCCTCCTAGTTTCAAGGAATCTATTGATATAACTTTAATTGAAATCGGTCAAGTAGTTTCTGAGATTAACTGTTAGCAACTTGCATCCAATGATGCACTTTAGTTCATTTGCCCCAAATTAATACAGTTAAAAATTTTCTGAGTGGGGCGCATATATAGATGTTAACCCATAAAAAAAATATAATAAAGGTAAATTATACTATGAAACATATTATAAAAGATGAAGAAAATTGGTAAACTTTTAAAAAAACATTAACAAAAAATATTTTCAATGTTTATTAGTACCTATCTAAAATATGAATACGGTTTAGTGTTTACATCATAGCATATGGACATATGATATACTTCTCTAATAACTATTATATTCAAAATAAAGTAATATGAAACTGAAATATATAAATATAAGTATGCACATGCATTCTATTTATTGGTGTTTCTAACAGAAATGCACCTAATTGAGTTATTAAACTACATAATAAGTAATAACTAATTAGTAAATGGTATAACGCACAAAAGTATGTTTATAACAAAAGTATTTTACAAAAAATTAACTATTTCATGATACTCTCAATATTTACAATTGATATAATTTCAGGATCTAAGCTGAACAATCAATGTTTGTTGTTTTGAATGTGTTACTTATCAAATAGTGTATTATTTTATATTTTTAATTAAAATTAAAATCTTTTTAGAATTTACTGGGCCTTACCAAGACAACTCATGTGGAGACCCAAAATAGTCTATATAATCTAAGTTTATATTTTATAACTTATTATTACATTTTTTTATTATATTAACTAAGTACATACCTTGTCAGAATCAGTAGTGTTGCCTGATCCAAAAGAAGCCAGTGATCCTCGGTCTAAGTTTTCTTCTTCTAAATCTCTAAATCATAAATTATAATGACTGGTTATAGCAATTTGAAAAGCATGTATATAAGACAATAAAAACACAAACCGGCTAGATCGTTGACTGTCAGGTTTAAGTTTTGCTGGACTCTTGGGCATATACATACGCAAAGCCGAATTGAAGTATGTCTCTTGAATTACTTCCCTGAGCTTTTTCACCCAGGTTTGTTTTGCTTCTAATGTGGATGCTTTCAACACAATACGGTAATCTGAAATTGGAGCACGGCCAGTCCATACAGCAAATTTGCATTCATCTCCTTCTATGTGTTCAGTTACACCAAGTTCCGAAGTCTGAAATAAATTTGGTAATAAAATATATTAATATTATACACAAAATCAAAAAAAATAAAAATAATATTACCATGAGTTTGTTTTTGTATAAGTATTTTACTTTAGGATTATTTGAGTGATCTTTTACATGTTTGGCAAAAACTAAGTACAACTCAAATAAAAAACAATGTCTTTCACGACTTTTACGCAAAAGATGATGCCTTGAGTCTGAAACGTATAATGTATCTTGTACAACAACATCGCCAAGTTCATCAGTAGAAATATCACATCCTTCTAATAAGGAAAGATGCAAAGCATCATTGGCCTTTCTAGGCACACTCAACATCACGTCCAAGCCATCTTTAATTTCTCCTTGGCCTTCTTTGCAACATGATTGGAGATCTTTTAACAGTAACTGGTACTTGGTTATTCTTTGTACTGGCTTAATTAGGTAAGCAGCAATAGGATGATCAATGTTATGTTTTTTTTGAAGCTCTTCAAAAACACCACCACACGAACCAGAATGTTGTACTAATATAGCATTAGACTCTGGTTTATTTTTACAATATTTCACATACATATCAAATTTTTGTGCCCATGTGACAAAACAATGTCCCACGTCTTCAGGCATTGTCTCATACTTTTCCAATTCTTTAATAAAAACATCTCTATGAAAATTGCGTATGTCTTCAATGTTACCGAATAAAATATCAATTCGTCCGTGAAGTCCAATCGGAACATTTTGAAGAGCGCGTATTTCATCTAAGTAGGCTTTGATACAAACGTCCAAGTCTTTTACATATGTTCTTTCAGTTTGTAGAAGTTCCGCCATAATGAATCTTGATAAACAAATAAAATAATATTATCTTTTACAGTAAATAAAAAAAATTCTTGTTTCAACTTACTCTTTTCTTCTAGCTGATCTCCTTTTTTCTTCATTTAACTCTTTCAAATCTTTGGTTGATTCTTTTACTTTTTGCTCTAAATTTGGATCTGAGTTTCTATCAATGGACAGATCACGGGTATCAACATGTTCTTGGATGCCTAAACTCTTTTCCAATTCAAACCTAAAAATATAAAATAAAAATTAGATTTTGATTTTTTAAACTTTTAGTTGTGTTGTTGAAATACCTATATTTATCCATTCTAGAACTAAAATGTTTATAGGTATTGTCAACTGCAGCCACCCATTGTTTTATGGCGTTGGCGTGAGCATGGCCTTTTTCCACTAAATTGTCTGCCAACTGTATTAACAATTTGACTTTTTCTCGTGTCTCTTTGGCCGATGTCTTAAACTCGTTGTGTTCACGAAGTAAATGTCTTGTTTCATCCTAAAAGTAAACAAAATAAAAATAATAATTTACTCTATGCCATTTATTTGACATTTACTAACCTGTGTAGCACCAACAGTAGTATGAGTATTTAAATATTGTTCGCCAGCATTGTGTATCCATTCCATAGCTTGTTTGGCTGACTTATCAAACAATACAAACTGTTGACACTGATCAAGTCGTTTTTTTCTTTGTGACCAATGATCGAGTACTTTGTTTTCCTGACCTGATAATTTTTCAAGAATGTTTTTTACTCGAGCTTCAGAAGCTGTATCTACAGTAGCTATAGACTGATTAGTACAGTTATAGTACTGCAAGCTACGATTAGTATATTTTAAAAATGTTTCAGCCGTTCGTCTGGCCAATGTGCATGCTTTCAAAAAAGCTTCTTTTTGTTCTTGATGTTTAGTACAAAGTTGTCCTAATTTATCGGCTTCAATAGTACCAGCACCACACCAATCTTCCTCACGGCGGTACTCTCGTTCTAGACTATCCATGACAGAACATACCTATAAGTGATAATACAATTTTTAATGTTTATAATTGAAATAAATGTTTGTACTAAAGAGTTTACAATTAACATAGTAGAGATTAAAAATATATTTACTTGTTCTGCAGTTTTATAAAAGTTTAGGCTAGCGGTAACTAATTTGTGCCGTTCTTCAGCGCATGTAACCAACTGTTGCCACCGTTTAGTCACTTCTACTGCCATTTCTTTAACTGTAGTTGAATCATAATGATTGGCTGCCACAAGAGATTCAGCCAATTGTTTTACTTGAACAGCAGCTGAATGAGTTTTCTAAAAGTAAATATGATTCAGAAAATGATAAAAAGTATTTTAAAGAATATAATTACTTCAATGGCAACTTGAAATTGTTCATGCTCTTTTTTCAGAATTTCTGCATCAACTAAACAGTTGGGAATAGTAAAATTTGCTGATAGCATTGATTCACCATTACGAATCCAACTTATCACCTATGAGTGAATGAAAATAAAAATAAATACATATCATTTTAATATATAATATAATACTTAATGATTTCCAATAAAAATTATTACTTGTGATGCATCATTATTAAATTGGCACAATTGAACAGCTTGATCGAGCCGGCTACGTTTGATTTCAGATAACTCTACCAAGTCCATATGGCGTTCATGCAAAAACTCGAGCAACACTTGTACTCTAGTTTGAGCAGTATATTGACTGTCTGCCATTACACCAACTCCGGACTTATCCAACACCTTATTTAACAAATACAAACAGGCATATAACACATAATTAAAAATATTTATAGACCAATGTTATAATAGTGTAGATTATTATTAATTAATATTTTATTAATCTCATAATCTTTATCTTATGTTATTAATAAATTACTTGAGCCAATTGTTCGCCTTGCTCCAGTGCTTGGTAAACTGCTGCCTGCATTTGAGCCACTGAATCATTGTGGCGAGATAACCGTGCCTCGGCTTCTGATAATGTTGTTATTACTTCATTTTGATTTCGTTCTAATTCATTTGCCCAAAGCTCCAACTGAGAAGACACCTGGTTGACATAGAAAAAAAAACCAAAACATATAATAAATAAAATAGATTTTGGGTAATGATTGAATTTTGTGTTTAAAAAGTTTGTTTACAAGGAACACGAAAATAACTATAAAGGACAACAGGAAATTTGGGGATAAACTTTTTGTTGTCATATCAAACTGACATTGAATTTTAAGTATTATTGCCAGTGTGTCCCAACTATAGCACTAAGAGGCTAAGAATAGATCTGGCTTAAAACCATGGTGAATTTAAAGAAATTATGTTCACTTAGTGCATGTTATTTTGCTACAATTTTCATAAATAAGACATAATGTTCACAAATTATTTGTGTACTTTTAAGTTTTAAATATTTGTGAATATTAAAACATTTACTTTATTGAAAAACGAAATAACAAATAATTCAGAATAATTGTGCCAAAAATGAATGTTTATAATTATTATACAGAAAATATTGAGAAATATAATCTATATCTTAATTGATGGCCTTTAATGATAAGGAAGAGTAATTCATTTATGTTAATCATTCAAAACAATTTGTACAATTAGAAAATATTCATTATGTCAACATTTTTTTTTTTATAAATATTTAACAATACATCAGATAGTTTTTAAAGAACTTACTTCAAGTGCATCCCTTTCAAAAATCCGTAGTCTCAGGCATAAATCCAATTTTAATTTTCGAGTTGCCCACAGTTGTTCTAACTCTAAACGTTGTTTATTTAATCGTTCGAGTGCAGCATCTACCGCAGCAACTGATCCGGTGGGATCCATTTCGGCAGTCACGCCTCCACTTCTACAGAGAAAATATTTTGTTTTAATAATAATAATGTAAATATTTTTTTTTATTATTATGAACTCGTATTCTAACAATTCTTTTTTAGTAGTTTTGTGGTTATTTTTCGCAAAATTAATTTTAGATTTCACCATAGTACTATTGGCTTGGGTAATTGAATTTTTTTTCTTGAACATTTTTATTTTCAAAGTAAAACAAAAAATAATAATAAAGCTAATGAAAATGTGAAACGTATACGTATAATTATCATCATTAGAACGGAGTAATAACACTACGAGTGCAGCAGCGCTTTAGGTTGTACACGCAAAATTAAGATAACAAGAGTAAAATAATGCGCGAATAGAACTATTAAGAGTTAAGACATAAAGAAACACAAGATAAGAAAAGACGTACGATAAAGAACAGGCGCCGATGCATTGATTTTTAGCCAATCGCCAAACAAATTAGCAGTTCGGCAGATTTGGATAATTCGCTTTTCTATTATTAAACGTATGTTTTTAGAGAGCTATTTGATTGAATCGCATGGTACATGTACATATTATAGCAGTGCTGTAGCTATGTGGGTGCACATGGGACATGCCCCAATATTTGTATTATAATATATTATTTTAAATTTAAAAGTTCTGTATACTCTTAAATTTTAAATTCTTAGTTCCACGATAAACTAATAATTCAACTAAATGCTGGCCTTAATAAATATAAACAAATAAAAAAAAGCTCAGAACTAGAATTTCTACAAGTTTTTGCGAAAAAAGCTACACGATGTTTTCAGCTATTGTAGGATTGGGCAAAATAATAGAAAACAGAATAGATACTATTTATTAATTATTATTATAAATTATAATAACAGTATTTTATCAAAATGACGAGCAGTCGACATCAACAGTCGCTGACGCACATTTTTAACTACTTTACTTCTAAGTTGACAGTCCAAAGTCTGTACAAATGGGAAGGGAAATGAGTATATTTGACCATCCTACTTACGAAAATCGGGAACCAACTCAACCAGTATTAGGATACATCAAAAAATTAAACGGGAACCAATTCCGCTCACCTTAATAAAAAAAAACCTTTTTTAACGGAAACCAATTCAGCTAAATAGGAACCAATTCGAATACAACGTTCATAACAACTCCCACAATAGTATCGTTCGATTACCTCAGTTCTTGCAACAACGCCTCCCCTTCGGTTATCGTCGAATGGCACGCGTCCAAACAAGAATCGCGCTGGTGGCTGACTTGTTCTAGAACTCTTTCGGTTCCTTCCAGAGTGTCTGCTGCCTCGTCGCATCCGTCGGTTTCGGCTCTGAGTTCATCGAGCCAACCTTGGAGCTATATTGTACATAATGTATAAGATACAAATCATGTCCATCAATATGTATATATCGTATTATTTTACGTGACATTATATAATTGTACATTTACAATTATAATATAATGTCAACGAAACAGAGGGATCCACTATTGTTTGGGTGCCTATGGTTTTATGTTACATATATCTAGGTTAATTCTACTTTGTTTTTGGAATATTACTTTGGCATATTTTACATATTTTACACTTTTGAAAATAACTGGACATTTTTTATTTTGATCTCTCGAATGCGTCAAATAGACTATCACTTTCCCACCAGAAAAGTTCCTGAATTTGTTTATCAAATCATTATTCAACTACTTATCGTGTACACAGACACTAAAAAAAACAACACAACATTGTAAAATGAATAGTGAATATAATCGCTCTGCTAGAATATAAAATATGATTGTTTTGAATTTAGAGTACCAGAATAATTTTCTATACGTAATTAGTTTTTATTTAATATTAATTAAACCAAGTTACGTAGAAAAGTTAATTTATAGCTAATGTATTTAAATATGAAGAACAATAATCTAAATAAAAACATTAACCTAGATCAATAGTTATTGGTTAAATATTTTTGAGTCCTTTAATATTTAGTACTTTTTAGAACTACAACTTACAAGACCTGTCCCTATAAATATATAATTAGTCTAATCAACGGGGAACGCCAACAAAATGTACTATTAAGGTTTGGTATACTTTACACACTTCTTAAGACAATAAAACAGCCAAGAGCAGTTAAAAAAGATTATCCCATATTTTTGTTCTATTCTTTTTACCTCAGACTGATGCGTATAGAAATTTACGGCTCTTTGCAAACGCCGTCTTCTAGCTTGAACACGAGCCGCAAAAGCGGCTACATGACTTTCAAGTTCCGCGGCCACCGAGCAAATGTCAGACGCGTCACATTCGCCGGTTTGAGACAGTTCTTCCGCAGCCGTCAGCAGTTTCTCAGCATTAGTATAAGTGTTCTGGAAATTAAAATAGATACATGATACGTGCTATCTATATATTAATTTAATATTTTAACAATTTAATTGATTTTTATGATTGTATCTTTATAATTATCGTTAATAATTATAAACCCATTCGATCCAATTATTAATTTATTTATCGTAATAATATACATATAACACTACACATATTATTTTACCTAAATGCGAGATTTACTTGTTTTTAGACTTATAACGTATTATTTATGTTTTCCCAAATAGTTTCAAAGCCTATTCAATATAATATCGAAATATAAACTTCTTTGTACAAAATGTATCTTTCCCAGTCCTTAAAATGCGATTCAATCTGTAAGAGTTTATTTATTTAAAAAACCAAATTATGAAACAAATTAACATAATTAAAACGGTTTCAACAATACAAGTTACAATCAGCGGTGCGTGCATTTTATAATTAATACGCAGTTCTTTAATTAATACCTATATAATAATTAAACAGCTTATTCAATACAATGTTGAACTTCAAGTTTAATCATATACATGAGTATATAATTTAAACTAACCATATCCACAGGGATGTATACAATAAAATTGAAACATTCATCAAATTGTGATATACTATGTTGATAATGTTCTTTACAATTAAAGGTGGGCGAGTTGGCGTTGGGTACTATTGTATAGTATAGAGGTATCTAGAAGGTTCACTATTATGGATGTGTTAAATTTGAATTCAATGATATAAAATCATGGTTTACGAAATATGAAAGCCTATATTACTAAGTATGGTATTATTGCTATATCAAATAGTAATGTATTTAACGATTAGACATTATAGTAGGAGGAACAGTAATAAGTTAAATTAGTTTTTGTCAACAAAATTGCATTTTAAAACGGCATATTGTGTTTATAAAATATAATACCAATGTATTCAAGTATTTTTAAAACCACTAAAATCGTTATTCTTCATTTAAATAATTATCTACTTTCGTCCAAATTTAAACTTGGAATATCTACATCTCTTGTTTTAAAATTTAAAATTTAATAAATTTTTAACTACAACATTTCTTGCAAATTTTCATAAATGTTGTCAACATTAATGCTCAGCAGTAATTGCTTATAAAAAAAATCAAGCCTATGTATCTATAATATTTTTAACTGCTATTTCTGGTAGAAAAAAATGTTTAGTCAAAAAAAACACACATCGTTGTAAAATCAATACATTCATCGCTCTGCTCAGAATCTATAATATAGGTCTAAATACGCAACTGTAATATAGTATAACATAAATTATTATAGTATTATAGTATTATAGTATTATAGTATAGTATAATACACCAGTGAACAGGTAATTTAAAACCAATTTAGGTTTATAAGTCTTAAATATTAGGTACTGTATTATATTGACCGTACACCGATTAATATTATAATAATCACCTAGTATATATACATATATACATAATAATTAATATTTTATATTTATTATAACTAGTTGGCCTAAAAACTAAAACACAATTTAAAATAAGTGTTATTTTTTATAACTATAATTTTTTGTACAAGCAGACATTTTTAAATTGTAGAAGAACTGCCTTCATTAAAAATGTACATATTATACTCAGAGTACCTTATAATAAGTACTATACAAAATACAAGAATAATACGACTAAATGTATACACAAATTAAATATTATTCCTAACATACCGCGTATACTTTATATAAGAATGGTAAGAAATACGCCAAACGCAATTCTCACATTGTTATTTTTAACCTTCTCAATAATTAGTGGAATAGGTATGGCTAGTGGAATCCACCATTAACATATATAGATTTAGTAAAGAAGAAAAAATGGCGTACACAATTTAAACAATATATTTAAGTCATTATTTTTATTTTACGACTAAATAACATAATATTATATGACAACGTTCGTATGTACATAGTATATAGCATATATATATATATATATATTGTATAGATTGGAACATCGCAGTCGTCGACTGCCGAGTAGGTACCTATATATGTCCACTCCTAAATAAGGATCTCGACCTTCGACGTCCATCATTTTCTTTTTTTTTTTGCTTTCCCTTGATTTAATTGTGAATTTCGAGCTATATTAAGATAGACTATATGCCATCACACTTAAATATTATATATAAATATTTTGTAAACAAAATAACAGTAAGTAAATATACTAAAAACGAACCTTGTCACATTCCACACCAGACAGTTTTGTTCGGCTAATATTGTATGTCTACGTGTAGTTTATCCGTTCATAAAATCGTAATATATACAAGTATATATAATATTGCACTACAAAACTAACGCATTCGATATTATATATACTTATATAAATGTATAGTCTTATAATGATAAATCGAACAAAAAACGGATAATATTTCAAAACATAATAATTCCCAAACTTCGCGGTTCGACTCCTAAACATGGTATGCATACATGCACATTGTCATAAAATCATTCATAATACTATATAATGTATAGGAAGTATATTATTTATATAAAAAACTATATATGCCTAACTATATAGCCATATTGGTATAGCTAATGCATTCAGCAAAAAACAATAATTCTTTTTTCCATAAATAAGATATAATATAATATATGATACGTATATTATGTGTGTTTCGAGTACCTATATTTAAAAAATAATATTCATATGTTCTAACTTTTAAGTAAAAATTTAGCAAAAAAAATTTCAATCCAAATGCGCTCAAAATATTTGATTTATTTTGTTTAAAGATACCTTTAAACCAAAACCTTGTATTTTTCCAAGATTCGGCGTTGACAATTATATATATACATATAAAACATAAATTTAAAATGTGTGGAAACTTGTATTATATAGGTATACCCTATACGCTTTTTACATTTTAATAATTTTTTTTTTAATACATATTTTAAATTAAAAACGTTGACTAAAGTTTAAAACCAACGCTGAATAATAAATTAAAGTCGGATAAAAACGAAATATTGAAAACAATCACCTGACAAACAATTGATATAATATATGTATATAGTTAAATTATTTATATGAATGTGAGTATTTCTATAAAATTTAAGTTAATAAAAAAGTACATTTAAATTAGATTTAATTAAACATATTTAAATTTAATTATTTAACGATTTTAATACACTAACGTCCAAATAAGCTAGTGTCGATAAAAAAATATAAATACATAATTATTTTTTAATTAAATAAAAATATAATATTATGGTTAGGTACCTAATAGCCAATAGGTTATAAGTACGAATGAATTACATTTTTAAAAATATAATACTTTAATAAAACACTGAATCTCACAGCTAAAATAATTATAAGCATCTAAATATTTTTTATTCTTCATCGAAATGTCCTATGTATACAGTTTTATTTGATGACGATGTAATTCAATTTCAATAGAAAAAACTAATCTAATATTATAATCAACATGCGGTTGTCATCGAAAATGCTGTAAAATAAACTCATAGCTGAGTGTCTGACACGCAGGACCTAAGTATTTTTTTATGATGCAATACAAATTCGATTTTTCTTTGATACAAATAAAAATGTATAAAATATTTTAAATGCTTTAGGTTTAAATGTCATGTACAAATCTTACTTTAAAATTGCCAGTAATTTAAGTTTTTAACTACTAGGTAACATACATGCATAGTTGTATATGCTCGTCGTTGTGTAGGCCTTGGTCAGTAACCAGAAACCGTTATATTTGTATATAATAATTATATACATATTTAACAAAAACAATAAATAAAAAGCAAATTATTATCGTTTAACTCAATTGGATTAATATTTTAAATAAAATACAAGTAGACAATATAAATGTCCGGGTAGGTATACCTGAAATCAACTTGAAGATGACAAAAAAAAACTATTTAAATCAATCCTTAATCAACCTATAAACTGAAATACTTAACACGTAAAAAAAAAATTAGAAACACTACGAACTTTAGACAGATGCAGTGAGAGTCTCAAAATAATTCCGAAGCAAATACATGAACTATTAGAAATTAAAAATTATATTATTTCTTAATTAAATAATATTGTAAACAAATAAATCGATAAATCGATAAATCGATTAATCTAAATTGCATAGTATACATTATTTTCATACTGATTTTGTACACACTTAAGATTTTAATTTGTATACCGTTTAACTTGTGATTTCCTGGGTATAACGTTTACTTTGCAATAAAACGGATCGATTAGATACCAATACGCGTTTTAATTTATATTTAACTGGCGTTCCGCAAAACCATGAATCAAATTATTAAATGCAATTTAATGCTCTTGTCGAATACATATTAATTTAATTAATCTAGGCTGTACGCCTTGTACTCGATTTACCGCGGAAATATTATGGATCTAATATTGATATTATTTTGAGAATGTTTGTTAGAAATAATGTCCTATATATTTTCATTGAATTCTTATTTTGTGTTAACCATCAAAATAACATGCTTATAGAGTTTGCATTTTGATACTTATATTAGGTAAGATTATTTAAAATAAATATATAATATAAATTACATGCATTATATACGATTAATTTAAATTTAATCGAAGAAATATAACTGATATTATACCAGTAAGTATATATAAAGTTAAATTCAACTGAAGACTTTATCCATTCATAAAAACGAAGTATGAAATATGACGTAATCTAAGGTGCAACATACAATATTCAATTATACATCAATGAAACGTTACAGAACCACATGAGTTAATTAGTGGACACGGAAAAAAATAAATTACTAAAACATCAATAAAATAATGCCTATAATTGATAACAGATTAAGTTTAATAGTTCATTCAAAATCGCAGACAATTATTATCCGATAAGCTACATTATATATTTAATACACATTCGACGATAGAAAAAATTGAACATACAATATTACGCAATACCGTCCGGCGTCAGTACTACACGTCTACACACAAAAGCAAATAATATCACAATAACACCAGACCATTTTTATTAAACCATATATAAATAAAACATTTCATATCATTGACTGAAAGACGAAAGTATATCATTTTTTACTATCGAAATATTGTATTATTCTATGATATTGTGGAATGTAGATCACAGTTGGCATCAATTAAAAACCCTATATCATTATACAACTTAAAATATACCATAATATTATATTGAATTGCCACAATTATTTAAAGATATGAAATGTATAAACTGTTTAGATTTTAGACGCATAACTTAAAGTAAATAATGTATACTAAATGAACCATTATAAAGTATACATATAATTACATAAATGTAAAAAATAAATTAAAAAACATGATCAAATTAATTGAAAAACCCGTGGAAGTTACTTAGTTATGTCGTAGGTTTTGACTTTTTGAGTGTACTTACTTCATCATTAAGTATGATGTCATTGTAATTACTAAATTATGTCATTGATGTGTTAAATTTTAAATAAATGATAAATCTTGCATACGAAAAATGATTCTGAACGAAGACAGATACACAGTACCTAAGCCTTTATTTTAAAATATATTTTTATAATTTATTTATTTTTATTTATTAAAAAAATATTAAATATACAATTGTACTGCATTCAATGTTAGTAATGAATGCTGATTAAATTTTTTATCAAAAAAATATTAGGTTTATTAATAACATAATATGATAAAAATATTATACGAAAAATGCAGGAAAAAAATACTATACAAAATAATAATTGAGTAGGTATAGGTAGGTAAACTTTAAATTTGTTTTTATTGCTTTAACTAAATAGAGTCTATATAAATATTTATTTTATTTTCACAAAATATTACGTGGTTTTTATAATATATATATTATATTATCATGTGTTAATGAGACAAAACAGTGCATATTGCCATAACAAAACAGTGAAATATGCCATAAAAATACCTTAAACCTGTAAAACATGCTCTAAAAGTATTTTTAATTACACTTTCATAAAACCTTTTTTTGTGCTTTCTTGCATAAGTACGATTGACCAAAAAAAAAATGAAAATGCATACCAATCCGACTCTTACTTAGTCATTAAATCATAATTTTATCATCATAAATCCTCCCAAAAATGCTCGAAAATGCTAAAATAAATATTTGGTGAAAATTGTAGTTTAACTCATTGATTTTTGAATTATAACAAAATAACATTAACGTTTTGTCAAAAACTTCTGATGAATTAATATTCCAGTTTATTTAGCCTCTTATTACTAACTAGATCTAATAGATGATCATACGCTAAAAATTGAAGATTGAAGATTATTACCGATCTAAAATAGGTACTGCAGACACAATAAAAACACATCGTTGTAAAACCAATACATTCATCGCTTCATAATATAAAATCAGGTTAACTAAAGCATTATATTTAAAAGTAATATTAATATAGTATACAATATATTGTTTACCTAGCTATGATTAATAAAACAAGAAATGGTTGATGATATAAGTATATAAAAAATTATTCAATTTAATTAAATAATGAAGCATCAAAGCCACCGATTTAGCAAACTTTTCCAAGAAACTGTTTTAATTTCGGGACAGGAGTTCTAAAGAATTCTAATTTAAACTTAATTCATCCGGGAACACTGCCCGCTGCCGTTCCCCAAAAAAACAATAAAATGCGTTTATAAAATACTACTGAACCAAATGATTAAGACGTACTATATAGTAATTTACACACACGCACGCACAGACATACATACACATACATACATACATACATACATACATACATACATACATACATACATACATACATACATACATACATACATACATACATACATACATACATACATACATACATACATACATACATATATATATATATATATAAAAAAATATGTATGTTAGAATTGTCCAGGTTTCCTATATACGTCATCGGTCGTGAAAACATTAATTGAAGCCGCAATTTCACGCATCTTTTATTCGTATAATTTAATGTAATGTAGCGATAATAAAGTTATTGACAGCATAAAAATTGTTATTTTTACTAATTAATGATATAATTTTATAATTTTAAATTAATATTTTCTATACATTTTGATATGCATATGCAGCCAAGGCTGCAGTCGTTTTACCAATATTCATCACGGTGACACCCACTATATAAATTATACATTGCACGCATACATAAAATTATTTCTCAAACACAGCAATATTGTAACATTTAAGGACCATTTAAATTTCGTTGAAAACATTCATATCGAGGAATAATAATCACGCAATAAAATATGGTTAAATCGATGTTTCATTTCGCAAATACACAAATCAGGCAATTTTTAAGTATCAAAAAAAAACGTCGAACATTTATAACTAATATTTTATACTTAACAAGTTATTATAGATCCAAAATACAATCAAAGTAAATTAAGTGTGATGTAATAAAACATAAACAATTTAGAAATTATATATGACAATTATAAAATAATAGATAATCACAGTCAAAGAATATTCAGATTTAGATGGGGAGATTGAAAGTTGTATCATATATTGTCATAAACATGCATGAAGACTGTCCGTCGTGTCATGTGACCTTTATCATATTTTGATTGGCTATGATAATCGTGGTTAGGTCACTACGATGATCTACTAGGACATTTTCTGGGTTTGGTCGATCTCAACTTTTGGACACGACACGGCTGACTATATAGGTATAGGCGTATAGCTCAATACGTTCTTTGAACCCGGCTTTAGCCTTATACTCTCGTGCAGACTATAATTAAAGAGACAATTTACAGTTGAATGCGGAATTCGAAACGAGCAGGGTATAACATTTAGCTTAATATTTAATATTTTTATTTATTTTAAAATATTATTTTTTTTTACATACTATAATAAATTTGAGAACCGATTGATTTTTAGCACGTACAGTGTACACAAATATTTGTATACATTATAATATATAATACGACAATATACGCACATCAAGTAACGCAGTGTTATTCGATTAGCATGCATTATCCCCTATTTTTTCCTTTAATATATTGAATTTTTCTAAAATATTACTTTTGTTATTTTCAAGCACGTAACTTACAAACGTTAAGTAACTTTATAAGGCATATATACCATATTTTAGAATTTTTAAAAACTTCAAAAACCACAAATTATAAAAATACTTTATTAATAATGATAAATACGGGGTGGCGCATGCTTGGCGAAATACTCATATTTTTATTATAAAATCTATATTTGTAGAACAATACAAATTAAAATAATATTTTTACACATCTAAGCGTGGGCGCGACGACGCATACATAAAACATAGATGTGCTAACGCTAAGCAAACATACGTACAATAAAATACACATATTTAAATATATACAGCATACTGAGCAAAGGTAATAAATAAGAATGACGAAAACGCATATTCATGAATTCACAGATTGTGAATGCTCCACAAAATAAACATCTACGTGAGTGTTCCATCGACAGATTATCAACGCGCTTATATAAGTACATATAATATTATACTATATATAGTTACATATTATAAGGGTGTATTGGTGTATTACAGCTGTTAGCCGTAATTGGATCGAAATCTTCAGATAATTTAAATTTCAAGAACAATTAAATGCTGAATAGAGTAGTTGTCATATATAGACAACTGTTTAGATATATAATATTCAAAAACAGATATTTTTCGATTACGATCAACGTTGTATAATAAATAACAGTATATTATATATAATATACAAGATTCTACAAGAGCCGCTACTATTCTTGTCGGCTTTCCAATTCAAAATTCTTAAAATAAAAATTATAACTGTGATATATACTATATAGGTACGACTGTACGAGGTACCTAATATACAATTCGTACCTACGGTAAATTCGTAGTGTTAATATAATGTGTAGTGCATATTATATATATTTTACATATATACCTATAGTATCAAGTTCATCCCTTTTGTGCACATGTATAATGTATATATTATATAATATACGACGTCGATGTGATGCAATATAATAAGGTTTTATATAATATACGAATCACTGCGTTTAACACAATGATTAAGATACCTACACCAAATTCGAAATTGTGGTCTCTTCGTGTATAGGTATATTTTTTAGTATTAATGTTCGAACACACTAATAATTGATTTAATAATTTAAAATTATTAAACAAAATGTAAAGATCTAAAAACTAAAATTAATTTTGGTTCAAATATTATTAAGTTTTACCATCATTGAGCGGACGTCAATGCAGCTAAATTGACCATGTTCTATCAGGATTTTCATATAAATCATTACTATATAGTATCCTCCGCTCTCATGGAAATATATTATATCTCTGGGGTACGAATACACATAAAATAACGTATATACTAATTGAACACGACAAGTACTGAACTGAAGATTCGGAGACAGAGACGACTAGACAAGAGAACGACGGTCGTTGAGAAATCTGGCAAGCATAATTCTCTGCGAATTCGACTATATTATATTAAACCCATTACCCAGGCAAATTATAATACAAGAGTATACGCTTACGTATATACTATATTCACATTTATGTTAGATATTACTACACAACCATTCACTTTGCGCTGGCTCCGGGCTAAACAAAAAAAAACAACAAAAACTGGTTGAAAGGGTCGCGGCGTCAGCGTGCAGCAATCGCGCGCGATCTCGATCCGACACCGTGCACGCGGAGGCATAGATGATTTCGTATTCGATTGAATAATAAGGTCAATAATCGATTTTTTTTTTCCGAGCAATAACATTGTCTGCTGCCATTGCAGTACCTATATATATAATTTATAGAGGCCGCAAGTAACGGACAACGGTATATATTATTTATACGCGGCGATTGTCTTATACTTAATATATGTATATATATATATATGTACATAAATATATATTAATTTACACTTACACCTATTTCATTACAATAACAACGGTAGCAATAATCGTCGGAAAGTCACAGTAGGTGGGTAAGTAATAGTTGTATTATTATTATTGTGACGTTATTGTTGTCGCGCTATCGTTTCCCACCGCACGAATAATGCTAATTGGATTGGAAAAATAGCAATATGATAAGACGTTTCCCGAATTAAGAAAAAACAGAGTACGATACTGTTCGTTCAACGTGCATCTACAGCCCCATCGAACGGTCAATTTACACGCAATGTTATATCAGTTTAAAGACGTTGAGTACATGCGCGACTAAGTCATTGTATACAAGTAAACACTATAATATACGTACCTCGTATGATACATCATAAATTACTATATTAGTATAATAAATAACTCAACAATTATTATTATTGAACAGGCTAAAACATAAATAATTTACTTATTTCGTTCGGATGCTATAATAATCACAATATTAGCCTCCCTCGAGTCCTCATATACACCTATATAATTGTGTACTATAATAGTGATTTTGTGGACTTTAAAATATCGACGAGGCGTGTGTTCATTTCAATCTATAACCCATCTCATATTTCTTCTCCATATACGCGAGAACGTTTCGTTTTCGTTTTATACGTCATATAATTTAAAACCGAATTCCCACGATTTAGGTCCTTTTTACTACATATCCCTCCCAGAGTTCGTTAGACTGTCAACCACAGGTTAGGTTAGGTCACCGAGCCCGCCGAACCCCAATTGATAAGGCCGATTGTATTTATAATAACCACTATTATGAACATTATTTCAATACATTATGACATGACATTAAACGTTATTATGATTCACCAGTAAACAAATGTACTCATAAAAATAATCAGTCTTACATGAACAAATTTTTTTTTCCACACAATAATATACACACAATAATTAATTACACACAATATTATATATCTTTTGATACATAGGTTTAGACTATACAATAATTATTTTAGAGACGTTAGATTTTGTATGGCATACATAACATAATACGAATTTCTTTACGCATAAAAGTTTCCCCCACCCGAGAATTAAAGTTTATTTTAATTTATTTACAATAAAATATTTTGTTTAACTCTATTTTTTTATATTTCCCAAACGATATTCAAACAAATAATCTTTTTTTAACTTATAATTATTGTATTTTGAATACTAATATGTATAAAATATTGGCATGTTATATTTAAAAATTAAAGCTGATGTGTTGATGAAGGTTTGTTAAAATTAACTATGTAAAATTATTTATTTTTCTGAAATGCATATATGCGTTTTGCCGTTTTAGTAAGCATATAGGTACCTAACATGGGACATTGGAACTAATTAAGAATATTAATTTAATAAGGAATTTACGTACTTAAATATTTCACAAGAATAATTAAAGACAAAACTCGTATGCAACAATATTCATCTGGTAATAAGAACTTGTATTATAAGATTCCTACCTATTCATATTCACTGTACAGAAAGAAGAATGAATAAGACATTTCGAAACAAAAGAATAATTTTTAACACGGTAAATACTAATTCTTAAACAGTAGGCGTACTTAATAATACTATTTTGTTGAAAACCAGGGCAAATAATATCATTGTTCGTGTAATTTTCTGGAGGCGACAAGTGAAATGGCTCGATGCATTGTTTATTCAGAATCCATGTATTGACAGTTTTATGTCTCGGGCATGCTACATAAGACGGATGATGAATGTTATCCACGATGTTTATAAGTAGGCCAATCTGACTGCAATATTTCGGGTATATTCATTAGTGTCGTTATTATTTTCATATTTATTTATTAATATTTCACACACGGTGGATATTTCTATGGTCATCTACGGTATCTCAATTGAATAACAATTCCACTACATTCGCATTGAACGGTTATTTATTATTAAATATCATAGGAATTATTGAAATTAAAATTCACACCTGCGGGTCACAGGTCCTAATAAATATAAACTTAAACATAAAGAACTAGTTTTTAATTTTGTAGTATTACGAAATATATTGTATCGGTAAGGCTGACCGGTTTGTCATAAATATTAAATATAGTCGTAAAAGACATCAGAATATATTACAGTATGAACACATAATTTTCTTTTGCGTGTTTAAATTAAGATTAATTTTGATACCATAATGTGATGATTAATACAGAGTGCAATACAAATTTGTTTCAGTATATCTAAATTAGTTATCTGGATGTTTATATTAATTAGACAATAATTTTACGATATTTTTGTTAACAATATATATTTTGAATGGTTTAACTTTAAAATATACAATTTATTATATTGACATTGACATGTTTTAATAATTTCCATTTTGTCAATAATACCAACACCATCTCGTTTCATAACAAGTCCCTTAGCAATGAACCAACGGTTGAGTGTAGAACCTCTTAAATGACAATATTTATTTTAAAAGTGCAATATCATATATAAGTGTAAGCAAACATCCCAACGTTCTATTAAAAATTCTATACATTTTTTATCATCAAAAATTAAAAAAGAATACTTAATTTTTCTATATAATATAAAATGCAAAACAGGTTCATATTTTGTATAATCTATTTTTAAATGATGAAGGAAATGTTATACTTTTGTAAAATTATACAAAATAATACCTATATCATTATCGTAGGTACTCTAGTAATTCCTGTTTAATTATTCTGACATTTATAACAACAGATAAACATTTGTTTGATTATTATTGAATGAGTACAAACTTAAATAGAAATTTAATATTTTAATCTTCAATCTTAAAAATAATTTAAATATAAATTTATTAATACCTTAATATTTAATTTTTATTTAAGATTTAAGATTTTTTCTCTTCGTCGTCGCGTAAATTATAAAAAATATACATATGAGAGTCGAGAGAGCACTTTCAAATGAATAAACGCGTTCGTTAGCGGTTAAAAACAATAAGGCATGAACACAAAACCACTTCCTGGCTTAGGTCACACAACCCCACGTCCCCGCGTTTCGTCAAACAAAAACCAACTCTATTGTCCAGATAAAAACGGGGTGCAGCCTGAATTATGGTCTGTTCATAGTTAAGATAACGTTGATATAATTTTATTTATTTACCAAAAGAAAATATTTTTTAAATGTTAATTAAATACGTTATATATTCAATAAACATAATATACAAATTCAATAATTATATATTCAAATATTATAATGTAATTTATAAAATTCTATCATGTCTTATTCTTCACTGAATTATTTAATAAAAAATATTTTAACTATATAAATAAAACTCAACACATTAAATATTATAATTAAATACGTACGATTAATTAAAATCAAGAAAACACGGCATATGGTTAGGTTTTAGGTATAGTGAACAATTTATTTTAATATTATTACTTGACCGTTGTGTTTGATTTATATTTTAGTGGAAAAATAAAATGTTTACAACTTATAACTATCAAATAAATAAATAATAATTAATTGTACATGTAAATTTACTGGAGTAATTCGTAGTATTTACTGTCATATTCTATTATTGTTTTAATTTATTATATAGAGATTATAAGACTATATGAGTACTCTTTATGGTTTTTTTTAGTTTTTCATCGGAAAGATAAATAGTTGATTTTATACGCAATGATGTGTTTTTTATGTGTATGTCTGTGTAGATACATGATAAGTAGGTAGCCGAAATGCTTTGATTTTAAACTCCATAATATCTTTTCTGGTGCGAGAGTGAATTTAATATATTCATTTGAAAGGTCAAAACTAAAAATTTTCAGAAATTTTCAAGAGTGTAGGAAAAAACAAAAAAAAAATTAAGAAAAACAGGGATCTTTACGTAAAACCAGTATTTGACAAAATCGATTCTTGACAAAGAACCGTAGACAGGTATAGGTATACACGCATATTTTAACTGAATGTTTATATTAACAATTTCTATAGAACAAAACATTTTGACTCGTTTTGAGCTATTTATAGGCATAAGACATTTTTTATTTGTTTTTAAAATTATTGTCAACAACATTTTGCACAGTTAAAAAACTAGAAAATTTAATGCAAGGTTATTATTAGTGTATTTAAAAAAAAAATTAGCGTTCATTTACAATAATTTTTATGAACACAGACGCTTCAGAAAGTCAGAATTTTGACAAAATGTGCAAAATTATTTTTGGTATGTAGTACCTACCTACATGATTACTCATAACTCATAAGTATGGAAAGGATTTTAATTTAAATAAATATTTTTATGTAGTCTTAACATAGGTACCTAGGAAAGTTTTCGATATATGTAGGTATAGTTATGAATCATACTTTTGTCTACCTTAAAAAAAAGTTTACATATACATTTATAGACATTTCAAGTTGAAATTTGGACAATATTTTATATTTAAACAAAGAATAACAATGTTAGTAATTTCGTTGTAATTTAAAAATATTATTGGTGGGTAGTTGAAACTTTTATAAAAAAAATAAACTAGTAAATAGATACCTCTTAAGTTATAATAATTATTAATAATATCATTATTACGAGACACAAGAAATTTAATATTTATAAATACGAATTAAAGTAGCAGTGGTGTTTACTTTAGGGGTTATTTGTAAGCACATACATAATATGTTCTAAACCCCGGGAAAGATTTTGAAGTAGGACAACGCCCATGAAGAAATCTGGTGTTTTACAAAAATGACAGGTCTAATGTACGGTTTTGAGGACGATATATAGGCATAATGATATAACGGGGAGGGAACTAAAAACTACAGACAACAACAATGGACCCTTTTTTGTATGGGGTGATATGTTAAGTTGAATGCAGTTTAATCATGCATTTATCGCGTTTTTCAAAACGAATGATATAGGGACACTTTTGTCTAAATACACACTATATATATATATATAAGCGTACATCTTTGCTCAGTATAATAGGTTAGTAATATTAACCCAAGGACAACTCTATAGTTTTTTCATCATTATGATGGTTGAATTTTCATAATAAAACAACAATGTACTTTTCGTTAAATTAAAAAGATCCTTGTATTGTGGACGCGCATCCGTCAATGATAATATGACAAATCAAAGAAATTGATTTTTAAATAACACTAGATTAAGTTTATTATACATATAATATAGTATGACCTTGTAAAATAAATCTACAAAAAAATGTCTGCAATGTATAGGTTTAAAAGCTCCCACGGTCTATCAAACTAGAATAATTAATAACATACTACTAACCTTTAAATTATTGATTAAAATTAGGAACAATAAAATGTTTATATCTTTCTTAAATCTGTATCTTTCTATGACCACTTATCATTATTTAAGTCATCTATACGTTACATAATATTATGTAGTTTCTTACAGATGACGCGGTAGATAGAATTGTATCATCAATTAACAAACAATTTTATGTAACGGATGATCGTCATTATAACGTGTATACACGTTTAAATGAATGCAAAAAAACACTAGAAATTTGTTTGTGGATACAGTCTGTCTTTAAGGAAATTAATATCAGAAAAACATTTCCCTCGAGAAAAATGAAATGATTGATACCTATTGATACTTATTGATTACCTATATATTTGTATGTACAATTTTACAAATCTGTACAAAATAGGTACCTATACCTATAAAACGTGTTAATATTATATAAAACTAAATAAATGTAAAATAAATAAATAATTTTCATGAATTTTGATTTCTGTTGTTTTTTTTATCACTTTTTATACCACAGAATAAATAAATTGTATTCCGTGCTTTACCATTGACACGAATCGATAGGAAAATCGAATAAATACACAAGTGAGTAGAACGATGTCTAATACTATCATAAGGCGTATTATAGACGATTTGTATTATACAGTCAAATAAAATATACAAAAATATATATACAGATCTAAACATCTTGCAAAGATCAGATACGTTGGGATAAGTTGAAGTACACGATATAAGCACAAGCGCGCGCGTTCGCGAAAAACAACTTTTCCGCAATAACTGCAAGTAATAATAATTCCCGTCCAGGCAGTTCACGCACGCCATATGTTTCACTTTTCTCTCTCTCTATATATATATATATATATACTGAAGAGACACTTAATACAATAATTTATAATATATATATTATATATAAAACAAAATTGCCCAACAACGGTAAAGTTTGACGAGCCGAGGACGGGTAAAAAAATCTGGGTGTTATAATAAATTATTATTAAGTGCCGTATAGTGATGGTGAGTGTAGTCGATAAGAAGAATACATATTATACATAGGTATTGTATATAATAATGTACTCACCGAATGTGTGGGGAGATACGTTTTTTCTTATTATTCTTATATTTTATTTTATTATTTTCGGAAGCACAAAAGAACTCCACGCATTCCTAGACGTAAATATAATAGACGACGGATCTCGGATGCGGTGACGACATGAACGATATATGTCATGTATTCAGAGGAAAAAAAACTAATAATAAATAATATTATATATATTATATTACACACACGACTGGCGAACTAACGTGCACAAAAGAAACACCGCACACGCACACAAACACGCGAGTACTGACGACTGGAGCGAAGAATCTTTTTCCAAGTACCTGTGGCATGCGCTTACATGGCATTGGAGACTGGAGAATCAGCGCAGCTCGCGTAGTAGCGTTTACGACAGTCGCCGCGGTTACCACCACCACTACTACTACTAATACTACTACTACTATTACTACTACTACTATTACTACTACTACTACTACTACTACTACTACTACTACTACTACTATTACTACTACTACTACTACTACTTCTACTACCCCCACCACCACCACCACAACCGCCATCACCAGCACTACAATCGCCACAGTCGACGCCACTCACTACTATACCGCCACTGCATAGGCGGCACTACACCTACCTACATAATATATAACATGATATTGTGGTCTCACGATGATATTTATTGTATATACATTATACACGCGGGATGGTATACCGATAACGGGATAAACAAATAAGAATAATAATAATATGAAAAATTCACCGGTTTCGCGCCATCGACCGCACATTAAATGCTTGTGCTGCTATCTCTACACACGCACGCACGCAACCCGGGGTGTGTAATTCAATCATTGGCAATAACGTCGCTATTCACGGTTTGTGAAACCGTCGAAATTATCGTTTCGATTCACTCGCTAGATTAATGTCTATATACATAATATTATAATGATACCATAATATTGTGACGGTTAATGGTTAAACATTATAATAAAATACAAGGGGATCCATTGATCTGCTTAGGCTTCACTCATTTCCCTGGTAGGTTCAAGTGATTTTGAAGAAAACAAAATCATTTAATTTTTTACTATTTTTTCATTATAAAGATGTTTTTTTAAGGCAACTTAAAAAACTGCTAAAAACCGTTATTATATTAAAAACAATGGTTTTCAATATTTATTGAATATTTTAGAAACATATTTTTTTTTTTTATAAATATTTTAATTAAAAGTTATGATGAGCGAGTAGTGGACCAAAACTCTTGCGAGGTATTCCTTGTGATTTTATAATCCTAAAACTCTTTATTTAAACGCATTAATATGACAATATATATTATCAAAGTAATTTACTTCCCATTAATAAACTAAAATTACCTATAGCCGTATAAGTAGCTATTAAAAAATATTAAAAGACCTCAAGAATAGTACATCAAATTACATCTTGTGTAAATGGTAGAAAGTATTATACTTTGTAAATAAGTATTTCGGACTAGGAACTAGTCTAACTAAAACAATGTTTTCAAAATCACAAGAATCTACAAGTCAATTCATGTATTTCGTTTACGAATTACCCCAACAATATTATCAAAATGTAGTAATTTGACAACCTACCTGGAATACGAGTACTGTCGATGGGTAGACGTCAGCTATATATAATACGTGCATATTATCAAAAACACGACGGGGGAGTACACATCGGTAATAAAATAATATCACGGGTATAATAAAAAATACAATATATTATCTTTCGTGGCTATTTGTTCTTGTTAACAGTTTACCGCGGATTGCGCAATAGATTTCGGACGAAGTCCAGTCCGTCTATCGTTATGATTATTGTGCGTTCGACGAATAAAGTGCACAGTTTCTATCGAGACGGAATATCCGTCCCAAATATTTACTGTCGTTTATTGTACATTAACTGTACTTGTAATTTACGATTTTGGTATACCAAACTTTTTTATGCATGCATTGCCACGTCGCGCGTCGTTTAGTACGATTAGATACTTTCTGCAAAATTACTATTTAGTACGGTAGTTTAAATATGTTATATTGTTATTAAGCAATAAGCAATTTATCTATCCGCATGTATTATAATATATTATATAATATGTACCTTATTTATTTTGTGATCTAAGATATATTTAGTAAATACAGCGTATAATTTAAAGACAGATTGTTTGTGGATTGGGATTGATTTAATATAATACATCAGGACGTGATTTGTAATAGATTCTATGTAATTATATAACTAATTCACTAAAGTATCAAAAGTAATTATTATTTCCATACAGTTTTAATAATTAAACAACAGATAAAAACAATTTAAAAAAAATATACATTGCCAACTTGCTAGAGTTATTTGCAAAACGTTTTTATAGAACAGCCATAATACATAATCATCTCCAAGACTCCAAAGAGAGTAATTTAAATGTTTACTTCCAACATATAATACTTAAAACGACTACAACTCAAGAGGCAGCTACACCCACAATTGCTGTTTTTGTTTATCCTACGCATATTACAAGACACATACGCTCATATTACTAAAAAAGAAATCCTTCAAATGTTTATTTCAGACGGAAACCTATTAGAAATTTCAAAAAGAAAAGGAACTTTTTTTAAGTCAGGTTGTTGAGAGATTTTTAGTGCGAATATTATTTAACAATTTACCCACCTATTTTAAATAGATACTGTTTATCTTATTTTTTTTTTTAATTAAAAAAAATATATCGACTGTTAGAGATAACTATATTATTTTTGATTAACTTTTTGATTGGTATTTTTTTCATATTAATCCAAACAATAAGCAAGAACTATGCATTTTAATATAACGCTAATCGAGTCACACACAACACGTCGAAACACCCGATGTTTTTTCATTGAAAAAATTCGTTTTGGAAGTGAAAGAATTATGAAGGCTAGTCATAGTGAAGGGGTTTTATATAGGCAATTTCAATGATATTGAACGAAAAATACAAATTTAAGAGATCAATATGTTCAAGCTGTACTCTACCAACAGAATATCAATGCCACCTCTGATCCTGAAATTTTTAATAAAAATATGGTTTGACACAAGAAAACCCCGAAAGATACATAATAAAAAACTAGATTTTCTTTACAAAATGGATAGGAACATTTTTTTATGTCTACAGTGTTGCCTATATAGAACTTGAAATCATCATAATATTATACCCTCTTAACTATACTTCATAATGTAATAAATTATTAAGTAAATAGTTTTAAAAAAATAGTATGAGTAATATAATAATAATATAAAATAATTCTCTATATTAGTTTCTATACAACATATTATATTTCTTTCTTCTTCATCAATACTAATAATTCATTTTGCTTTAAATGTTTTCTTATAAACCACTTTATAGTAACTATTATATAAATATGACTAATTATATTAAATAGAATGAACAACTATATAAATTATATTTACCTGGGCTACATTTTCGAAATGTTCATGACTTTTTTGGTACACTCGAGCTTTTTGTAATGTCCGTCCAATTCCAGTATTCTTTCTTAAAAACACTTCTCCATGATTGGACAACCAGTCAAGAACCTAAAAATTAATATAAATATAAGTCTATAAACAAAAATAATTATGACAGATCAATACTTGTTTGACATCTTCTTGAAATAATCGTAATGCTAATTTCTGATGAAGTCTTATCTTCTTAGAATGCCATCGATGTTCTAAACTTCTATGATGGTTTAGAATTTGGTGTATGACAGCAAGTACATGACTGGCACCTTCTGAATAATCAGCCGCAGCTTGTTGATGATTTGTTCCAACTGTCTTAGTTGTGTTGGCTGAAGAATCTGATCCACTATCCAGCTTTAAGTAAATAAGAAATTAGGCTCGTAAATTACTATAATGTTAGAGATAAAACCAGTAGAATCTATAAGCCAATTGCATGCGTGTTAAAAAAAGCTTACATGTTTATGATGTTGTTCAGCGACTGGTGTCAAGTCACTTTGGTTACACACCTGAACCAAATGGTCCAACTGATAGAGCAGCTTCTTACTCGTGCTATGAACCTAACCCAAACCAAAAAAGTTCCCATCATGCGCTTTAGATAAACATTAAAATACTTGGTTTTAATGATGGTTAATTCTTTTAAATGCCCATAAACCAAAGTGTTGTGATATAAGGAATAAACCATAGCCAATGCATAAGTTGCCACCAATTTCTAACCAAGGCTTTAGATACTTTTTTTTTTAGGGATTCTGTGTTATCAAAGAATCCATAAAATTGTACAACAATGGAACATACATTTTTTTGTGGAGAATTGCCATAATGTATAAATGGTACATTGCTTGGAGGAGTTGGAAAACTTTCGCAGACTTGTACTAAAGTATCCAGCCCATTTAATAGGCTTTGATACCCATTATAAACCTATATTGGTCTCAAAAATGTAAGTTTTGTAAAGGGGAAAATATAATAAATAGTTTACCTCAGTATAAGCTTGGCACATGAGTTCATACAAGTTTTGATGTTGGTGAATTGAATTTTCTAACACCATAATTTCATTTGGTATGGTAACATTTTCTATGGCCTCGTCCCAGTTTGGTACATTTTCCACATACTAAAGCAAATATAAAATAGTACAAATAAATATTTAAGTTTAAAGATAGAAATTCATACCTGCTGAGCTTTATGATGAAATAAAACAGATAATGCTAACACTGATGTCCGTTCATCTAATCCCGCAGCAAACTGCTTCCATGTTCTATCTAATCGTTGAGCAACTGTTCTTATATGATTAGAAGCATAATGTCCAGCTTCTATCATACGATGTGCGACAGCTACAATACGATTGATGTTCACATATACATTCTATAAGAATTAAATATATTAAAAATTGTTTTTAATTTAATTAAAATTAAAATTATACCATAGAACTCATGGTAAAATGATTGTGCTCTTCTTGTATATCTTTGGCAAGTTGATAGGAATGTCCAATTTCAACATAACTCATCAAAAATACATCCCGATTATGGCAAATCCAATCGAACATCTAATTTAAAGATTATATTACATTTTATAATGTTATCATAATATATAAGCATTAAAGACATACTTAAATGAATATAAACATCACAAAAAAACACATAATATATTAATATTAAAATACCTTTTCACAATCTTGTTCAAACAGCCTCAATTGGAAACATTGATCTAATTTAAGTTTTTTATGCTGCCATAGCTGTAATACTTGTTTATGAGATGTTCTAATAGTATCCAATTGTTGAAGTATTTGTGGTACAGATGCTTGTAAATCTGGATTACTAATACCATTGCTAGCTTCACTATCACGTCCAGAATAACCAGAATCATAACCACTATTATTGTCTCCAGATAATCTAAGCATGAATTAATAATAATAAATAAATATATTTGAATAAGTATGTTTATATAAGGTGATTACCTCTGCAAGAGTTGTTGACCAGCTAAATCCATGTCCTCTACAGGGGTCTTAAGTACTTTCTTTTTCATGTCGGTATGAAAGTCAAGGGCAAGTTTGGCACCAGCAATATCATCTCTACAGTCATTACGACTCAAGTCTTCTTGTAAATCATCTAATCGATCTAACAAATCAGCAGCTTGCCACATGAATTCTTCAATACTCTGTAAATAAATAAAGTAAAATATGATCACTACAACATAAGGTTGTTAAATTAATTATACTCACTAGTCGAATATCAATCCATTGGGCATGATCATAGTGTAGAGATCCATCGAGATCTGATGTTAATTGTGTAGAATCTATAAACTTAGATAAGCCTTCTAAATTAACCATTGTTGTCTAAAAAAATCCATACATAACATTAATTTTTTTTATAAAACCAATGTTAAAATGAATAAAGTTATTACTTCAAATTTGTATTTATGACTAGCCATGCTGGTTCGTTGTTTATGCCAAAAGTTATCAGGTTTTACAACATATACAGCATACACATGGTTCCCATTGCCTCCAGCACACCAATCTTGGAGGGCTTTCAAAATTGGTTTGACAGATGACCAGCCAGAACCACCTCGCATATCAATCACAGCTACTAAACCTGATTCTTTAGCTTCACACCTAAGAGTTACACATACATTAAACTTTACTTTACAAACAAAATAACATACAATTAAATTTAATGAAATTCATTTATTTCAAATTTATAGATTCTAAGAGTAGATTAAAAACTATATTTTCAAAACATGGTGTTTCCCTTTCACAAAATCCTTTTATTTATTCAAAATTGGATAGGTACATGTGATAACTATACATTATTCTGTATTGTGTGTAGTGATAACCATTAAAAAAACTATTAAAACGTTATCACTGTTATGAGGAATCTTGTGTAAAATTTTAGAAATTTTTGATCCGTCAGACAATTTTTTATCGATATTAACAAAAATCCAAACTGTTAATTTAAACATTTTGTGAAAATTTTAAGTATAAACGTTAATTTGTTTTTGAGTTACTTTGGGAAAAAACAAAATCAATTTTGTCAAAAACTGGTTTTGGGTAACTTTTTTCTCTATATCACTTATATTAAAACTAACGACACAAAATTGATTATGATGAACACACATTTGTTATATAGTGCAGTAGTTCATTCCCACCTTTGTAAGACGGAGACAACAAAGTATAGAGTCCTCTTAAACACAATTCATTCCTTTTTTTTATATTCAATTTTGATTTTTAGAATCTCAAAATATACATATAGATAGAGCTTATATAGACCATTTTTTAAAGTCATTATGGACTTAATGACCTTGACTATTTTAATAAGATTTTATTTGGATTTTACACACGTACCTATACCGTAACCTAACCTATATACACTTTTGCATTATATGAAACTTTAATTAATTCTAAATATCTGCGGTATAGAAACGTTTTATACGAAGAACATGAGGAAGTTGAATGATGTTTAAATTGACATAATATTGGTGACGAGTGGGTATCTTTGGCTCACAATTCATGAAAAGGGCGACGTATTTCGTCTTACTCGAAGTTATGAGGCTTGCAAAAAATACATAAACAAGTACCTACAATACTCGTTTTGCCGGAATGGTCGAACTGCTCGACAGGATACGATAGTAGACACTAAATTGCAAAAATTGGTTTGATCGAGAATCGTCGAGTATAAAAAAATGGTCCTTTTCCACATAATAACATATATCCTTTAGGACTGACCGGCGGAAACTATTACGGTTACTCCCTCGTGAGTCGAGTAATGTACAAAATCTACTACCTCAACTGCCGGTAAAAATTCGGCGATCGTCGATTGATCAGTCTTTAGACTTTTCCTATCCGTTCGTAGTGCAGTACAAATCTCGATTAAATTCGATTCGCAATTCATAACCTGCAGCAGTGCAACGAAATTCTAGTAGAATGAGTCTAGTACATATATATTAATTATTTAAGTCTCATAATTAAAGATTAAGCGAGCTAAGGATAGCACAACATGTCAGCTATATTATTTACATGAACTATGAAGGGAAATAGACGTACTTATTACATCATATTCATACATCGACCGTTATTGTCATTACTCAAAATTTATTGTGTTTACATATTATAATATGTATATATTATTGTATACATAGACATACCTATGTTTATCTAAGATTCAAGTTTTTGTGTTAAAACAAGCATGATTAAATTAATTATTTCAATAACAATACAAAACATTCTTACGGGGGTATAGATCCAAAATATTGCAATAACCGTCGATAGTCTTCAAGTTTGGCTCGTTCTCTTCGTGGAGTAGAGGGAAACGTAACAACAGGTGCTCCTCGCTTGTCTCGACCACCAGTGAGGAATGCGATCTTCTCTTGAAGAAGGCCCATCACTTCTAGAGCTCGAACACTATCCATAGTTAACCTTTAAAAATAAAACAAACTCCTGTTTTTATATGTTATAATTAATTTTATATATATTAATAATAATAAATTAATAGTAATATATTGATAATAAATGGTATAACACTAAAATGTAAACATATAATTTTGATAAAAAAAATTACAAGTCATAATTAATACTGAACAATAAAATACTGTATTTAATACATAAAGTTTAGAATTAATTTTAAAGTTAAAAAGTAACAATCTGGAAACTGTTGAATTATTTTATTGAATAACAATAAAAAACAGCTGTACAAAACACAACATGAAACAAACTCCCGTGGCTATTGTAGTAATAAGACTACTATTCAAATTAAATTGGACTGAAGTATAATTAATATACGTCTCGTGTAAAAAATATGCTTAGTTTTCATCATCAATACATCGTAATCAGGGGCGAAAACCACCAATATATAATGAACATAGGCAGCCTATTATAAATGTTATTATTTGTATTTTTTTTTTTATCTTTTTTTTCCGAAACTAAAATAAAATACTTATTACTATAAAGAAAAATCATATTAGTCTATGAAACGTTTATATTACTTCAATGACTTTACAAATATACATAATGTATACTACACATATTAAAGTAAGTAAATGAAATATTATTTTAAAGTTTACACAACTCTAAAAAGTAAAACAAATATTCATAATAAATAATAAACTTGACAAAAAAACATTGACCGGATTAAAAGTTGCAATAGAAAAAACATCAAACAATCACAATCATTGTCACGGCTAGGCACCTAAACACAAAATTGTTTCTTTAATTTTATAAAACAAAAGCTACACATGAAAACACGAATTTGAACGACCCAATAAATTGATTTAGTAAGTAATACGATAGTTTACTAAATTGGTTTAATACCGATAATAATTATGTAAAATAAATACTTTATAGGAATAAATCATAAATTCATAACATAACCTATTACTTATACTTTATTCATGATAACGCAGATAACGCAGACAAGAAATGCAAACGATTGCAATTTAAGGGCAATATTATAAATACAGCTGTGTTAACATTTATAACCATATACATTATACAGCAATAAATAAAGATAAACGATAATACGATATATTGTATTAGAATCGAATACACAAATCTAAATATAGAGATACTTTCAATACTTCAAGAATAAAAAATTTTAATTCAATAACCATTAATAATATACATGTGGCTTCTTATAAAAAATACTACATAAAAAAACATGCTGGAGATTCTTTCAATGCAATATATAAGTATGTAGAACATATAAAATAAATTTGTCTTTATAATTACTTTACATCGGTACCTACCTAAACTATATAAACAGTAGAGAAATCTCTACAATAATAAAATATTATAATACATTATAATATGATATTGTTTCTACTCCCACAGACCGATAAATAAAATAGGTATTCCAATGGATTTTAATCTTCCCGAAGACTCAGCGAACGCACACTCATCTGCAGTAGGTATATTAGAAACAAATGGTATCGCCATAATCGGGTTAATAAACCATTATTCGCGGCAACACGATAATATTAAATTATACACTATACCTATACCTATATCCTATATCATACACATAATATACAAGGTGATTTTTTTTAACATGTATATTTCTTGTTCATTTGTTGAGCTCGATTTAATAAATTCTATATTTCTAATTTTTATGATCGAATATTGAACCTTACGCGGTTTAAAATTTGTTGAGGGCCTATCTCATGTCACTCTATCTGCACTTGTCCAAACTTAAAATGCAAGTAATAATGATAATATATTCAACTTTTCGACATATTTTTTGTGCATAAAAATTTTGTCCATATTTAAAAACACTAAATTTGTTGGTTACGGTATTATTAATATTAAAAAACTCTTATTCAAACCTTCAGAGAAACCACAACAAGTACCTAATAAAATAAGCATATACTATAATACAGTAGGTATACACAGTGAATCGATCTAGCGATGCTGCCGTGATTCGTATCGATTCTAGGTATTCGGCAGTGGTCGTACAGGTTTTTTATTATTATTATTTTTATTGGGTACACAGAAAACAATGCCTTTTGCGTAATTTATAGCGTATGGTATTATATGTGCAGCCAGCACACACAGACAACGGACCCAATGACGGTCGCTGCTGCTGCTGCTGCACAACTCCACGGCCAAACCAAACGCGATATCAAACCCCGCCAACCGCCCGCGGCGCACGTACGTTTTTACACCGCCGCCAGTTGGTTTTCGTCTCATCTTTTATTATTTTTTTTTTTAATTAATTAATCACGTACGCAGGACAGACGACGGGCCCCCGCAGACCATATTATATAATATTTTTATGTTCTCGTGTATTCTCGATATCACGCAATGGATGCCGGTTCTCGGCGACCGCCGTAGATCTAGCGTAGAAATGACCGTTCTTACGATCTTATACAGTATTCAGGAATCTCTGAATTTCTAACTACTAGCACACCACGAATAAAATATACTCTCATTAATCCAGAGATTGTGCTAACGTGAAGTTCAATACGCACAATACTACCATACAAAGCAGCTATATAAATACAAATGTGACAACACGACTAAAACTCGCCGACGTTCTTAAAAAATAAATAAATATTTTTGACAATATAGTGAATTGTTCAGTATTTAAATTCAAAAATTGTATTCAATATATTATGCCAATAACTTATAAAATCAATTTCTTAAGTATTATACTTTTATCAACTGCCAAAATACAAAAATCATTTGTGCAGTTCAGACATTTTGGTAGCGGAAGCTCTGTTAGAAGCGTCTACAATTAGTACATAATTCGAATACCTGCAGACCTGCAGTATAGCCGTCATAGCGTCAATTATAATAATAATAAATAATATAATACATTATGTAGGTACTACAGCATACACCTACGCAATCGTTCACCGTACTCGACTCTTTGAAATACCATTTGTATTCATTAAATTTACGATATCATTACTACGAAGAATAATCTGAGTGTTGTGTAAAGAATGCATTATATTTATTTTATACTGTGAACCTTGTACAATAATGTAACGATTTAGTTAGTTACGCGATCGAAAACTTGTTTACAAAATCGATTACTTCAGCCATCAATAGGAACAGAAAGTTTAAGTTGAACAAGTTAAAATATTAAATAAAAACTATTGCGGTAACTATACTCAACCATAACTATTGCGTTCGAAGAAATAAGAAGCTTAAAAGTAATCGATCGTTTCTATAACATTTTGACGATTTCCACATTACATTCATATTGCAATTTTCAGTTGATTGTACTATATTATAAAAAAAAAATACATACCTAAATATTCTTCTTTGAACTATATATAACTATATTTTGACCATATTTTGAAGAAGAATATAATGAATTTATTTTTATTAAGAATAAATGTATAGGTCATTCCATTAACGTCATAATAATGTCAACTTTCAATTAAATAATAATATTATAATTAGATATTAAATATACAATTGCAATTTGAATAGTTATGTATTTTTTTTCAAGAAATCTTTTCTTACTTTCTGCATTGAAAATATCATATGGATTTATAGTTATAAATAAAGAGATCTAATCATATGTATTTATAACTATTTTTTAATAACTTGCTAACAAAACTAATGAGTATAAAATAGTAATAGAATACACACGTTTCTAGACAAACATTTTTAAAAATCATTGATCATTGGAAGTCGCTCTGCTATAGAGGAGGTTTCGATGACTGTGCATTGAGCAAGTCGCACTGTAATTGGTGTGTTTAATTTAAATTTAATATTTACATTGTACCTATACGAAAAAAAATTCTGAGTGAAGGACTGTCACCTATATTTCTAAGAATATTGTATAATTCATTTATAATTATACTTTGGTAAGCTATTTTTTTGATAGTAATATATAGTAGGTTGAACTTGTTTTTGCCAAAAAAATTGTTTGTATTATAAAATAATTTTTACAATATTATACCATGTATTATTGTTATTAACAAATACAACTAAACCTTTATAGTATAGGGGTGCTAAAAATATACGATACGAATAACTTAATTACCTTATTCGCAATATTTTAAATAATAATAATAATCAATTACTTAAAATGAAAAATCAATCATAAGTAATTATCTATAATGAATCTATTTAAATTATGTCTTCAGTTGCAAATTTATTTATGATATCTTTCGTTTTTAATTGATTTGTTAAGTATTTTTCAATATTTATAATTCAATATTAATATTTTTATAATTTAAAAAATTTCAAATGTTCGAGATTTTGAGGAATTTTGTTGACTCCAAACAAATTGACTCGTTATTGGATAACGCTTTTCAGACAAATAGTACCTATATATGAATTTTTGATATTTTTGAATTGCTATAAATACAACTTTTAAGAAATATGTTGTTTTAAATATTGTCATTATTGGATATTCGCACACGAAATAACAAAAAGAATACCTTTTGAAAATATGTAGAAAAATTGATAAAATCAGAATATTTTTAAAACTATAATCATGCCTAGAAAATTCTAATATAAATTGTACCTATATATTAACAGTTATTTCTTTTGAATTATAACAAAAAAAGATTTTTGCAAAAACTTGTGGTTCAGTAAATATTTTCGTTTTATACTATTTTATTCTGCTAATTATATTGAAAAAACTGGGAATGTTTTACTTTTGATCCTCAAATATACCAACTATAGTGCGGTCCATGAAAAGTAGGCCGCGATCGTCACGCGCCTACCGGCTGTTTCGCAGCATGGGTCTCCAAACGTTTTCCCGCCTATTATTGTTATTATTTGTGATAAGTGATAACATACCAACGAGTCAACAAAAACAAAATTACGAAAATGTATACTAAAATGCGATGAAATACCGCCTGAAAATCATCTGTACTGCAATAAAATAATAATAATAATAATACTCCCAAGCGGAGAACCCCTGGTTTTACTAAAATCGGCCGGTAGTCGCGTGTCGATCGCGGCCTACTTTTCGTGGACCGCACTATAGATTAAATTTTCTACCAGAAACCACTCTCAATGTTTTTACTAATTCAAAATGTGTGATAACACACAAAAAACACATATTTGTCTTACCAGTGGTTCTTATTAGAATCTAAAATAAAGATTAAAGCCTTAACTACACAATATTTAATCCCAATTAAGGAAAAGCCTAATTTAGATATGACTTAAAAATTTAAAAAATAGGCTATATATTATACAATATATAATTGGTATATTATTTTTGTGAGTATCTATATATTAAACATACTTTTAGGTATGTTCGTAAATGTATATAATATATGTTTATTGTTTAATATAATTTTAGATTTTGAGCGAAGCGAGGAATGTATTGATTTTACAACGATGGGTTTTTTCTTTTTTTGAGTCTGTCATCACTTTTTGGGGTAGTAAAAGTGCTTCGATTTTCTTTATCAGGTTTTCTACCTTTATAAAAAAATTTAACTGAAAGTCAAACCAATTTTTTATGAGCTTTTGAAATTAAACATAAGCTATTCACCTGTAAACTACCGATTTCTCAGGGAACGATGACCACATTTTTCACCAAAATTCGTCATCGAACATTTGCAAATTGTTTTGTAGTTAAAAATTTACAAAATGTTCAATTTTTATAGCTAAGGATTGAAAATTTAAAATAAAAGGTTCATCGTAAGTTGTTCTAATGCAGTTTTAAAAATATACTAATGCACACTGTTTTTTAAAGTTTTAAGTTCAAATCTTGGCCAAATTTGTCAAAATCTTGAATGTCTGTAAATTATTTAATAGTTAAAAATGTATAAAATGATCAGGTTTAAAAGCTAAGGATTGACCATTTAAAACAAGGTTTTTCGTAATTATTTAATAGTGTTTTCTTTTTTTTTACTAGGTATTTACAATCTGTTCATAGAACAATAAGCAAATTTGATAAGAGTAAATAAAACATGAGTAGTTTGACGGAAGAAGCCACCCATTAATGACACTACCTATTTTGTTTAGAGTTTAGAAGAAGGATTTAGTCTATGATCTATGATTCAAGCATCTAGCAGGTCACGTCACCAGTTTCGTTTGGGACGTCTAACGGGATTACCCGGAATCGAAGGGACTGCAAGGTTTTTTATAAGAGGGTTAGGATGATTAGGTAACTTATAGTAAAGTTTTGCTTCATCTTTAACGGAATTCAACCTGAGGTCTTGCCGTATAGATTGGTTGGAGACATAAGGTGGAGCATTAAGTAGTTTCCTTAGCGCAATATTTTGAAAGGTTTGAATTTTGTTGATGTTCGATTTTTTTGCATTACCCCAGAGCTGTATGCCATATGTCCAGATGGGCTTAATTAGAGATTTATAAATTAGAAGTTTAGTTTTAATGTGTGTGTATTTATTGTTATTGCAAAATGTTTTTAATAGGCGCAGCCGTAGGTTTAAATTTTGTCTTTTATATTTAAGGTAGGGGGCCCAAGTAAGTCTGCGATCAAGTGTAAGACCTAGACATTTGATTGTGGAAGAAGTAGGAATTTGAGTGCCGTATATAGATACCTCGGGGCAAGGAGAGAGACGAAGTGTGAATGTGGTGTGGATAGATTTTGACTGGTTAATTTTAAATCGCCACTTGGTCTTCCATAAGGGTTAGGTGGTTCTGAAGATTATATGAAGCTATTTAATAGTGTAATTAAAAAATCATTAAAATATATTGACATGGTTGATTTTTAGACATTTTAAGTTCAAATTTGGACAAAATTGGATATTTAAATGAAGAATAACGATGTTAGTCATTTCGTTGTAGTTTAAAAATATATTTCATGGGTGCTTGAACATTTAAAAGTATATTATTATTTTTTATACACTCAATTCAATTTTCAAATGCAATGTTTTCTGCCAAAATGTATTCAACCTATACTGTATTATTAATAGTAAAATTAATTATTTTAATAGCAATAATATCTTAAAATACACTTAGTTATGTAGGCTGATATTCTTCGCCCAGAATCGTTTTTCGTGTTCAATGATTTATACCTATCATTGAATACAAATTTAACACATCCATAAAATTGACCCACTCGACACCTACTATACAGCAGAGCGGTACCCACTTGCCCAACTTTTTTTTAAATAACGACAGTTGAAAAGGTATAAAATGTGCTTATAGACATCACCCTTTTTAAACAACCGAAAATACCCATGCGGTAATAACATTTAATCATTTTTGTTTCTTAGTTATAAAATCTAGAACTCAATAAACATTTATTCTTAAATAATAACTACCTATACAGTTAACTATCACAATAAGGAAAAGTAGTAGATGTTTACTTTTAAATTGTGCACAGTATTGACCTAAATGTTATCATCTACATTCTACTGTAATAAAATATAAAACATGGACATATAAATATAGATACAAATGTTATATAATTTAACTTTAATACGAGCTTTAATATGTATATTTATTTTATTTGGATATTGTTCTATGGTATTACTCATTACAATTAAATGCAGTACATCACTGTATGAACTATTAATGGTAACAGACATTATTATTATTGGTTGAAAGACATCTGATAAATTATATTTTCAATAAAGGTTATCAATTTATCATTAGTAATATTATTAAACAAAACAAATATATACAATTACATACAGACTTTGTGAACATTGGAATACCTAATATGTATATTATATATGATATAAGTACTATTATTATTAATATTATAAACACTAAATATAGTGCAAATTGTTCCTATTTTTTTTTTCGTAATTGACGGTTTTATAAAACCCTTTCAAATTATAGGTAGGTACCTACTACCAATACTCATTGTATCCAAATAAAATTATTAACTCTGAGTTATACCTATATATTTGTTATCTTAAATCTAGATAAGTTACCTATACAAATTATCAGAAATATACATGTATCATTAATCATACTATACCACCCTAATTTAATTTACGAATTAATGTCAGGAAAAAAATATTTTAAATAATCTAATTTATTTAAAATAAATGTAATATGAATATACACTATTAGATAACACGCCGAATTATTACAAAAATACACTATATCACCTAAAAATTATAAATTACTAATTTATTATTCAAATATTCAAACAAATATTTTATTTAGGTTATCTATAGTGCCTTTTATAATAAACTGTGAACCTCATTATTTATGAACAATTTAGACACAAAATGCATGAGAAAATAATATTTCACTTTAGTCATTGCACAATATTTTTTACTACACACTTACCACTGTGTCCTAATGAATAAAGCTTGTCTACGGTTTTGAACAAAAGCATAATTAATTCAACAACTTTTCAACACGTGATCTACTATTATTCTGACTTCTCGGCAATCTCTTATAGGTACTTATGATACTTATATTAAATCAATAAAAAATAAAAACATGCAAGAATATAAATATAATATATTAATATTTCAATTCGGTAAAGCCATTGATTTTTTTACCATGCCGAGTGATTTGAATAAATAGTACCTACAATTGGCAGTTGTAAAACTATTTTTTGCTCTTTATATAGTATAATATATAGGTACTAATAGAATCCACATCCACACCGTTAATCAACCTTCAAAGAATAACTATCATGACCTATTCTTACCTTTTCTTTCCTGCATTTCATAGATGGAATTTGGAATTTCTTAATATGCTATTTTAAGTTCTGTGTATATTTTACTATACAAAACAATTTTAAATTATAGGATAAATTATTTTAAATCAATAGTTCATGTCATCATTTTTATTTATAAGTTGATTAGGTACCAGACGACTTACAAAATAAATAAGTGGACTAAGCATTTGGCATCTGTCAAGCATAATAATAAAATTGTGGTAAATACATTAAATTTATTTATTTTTTATCAAGTTTCATGACAAAAAAAAATAGGTTACTAATAACAATACCCAGTATCACTAGTACCGGCTTCTTACTTCGAATAATGCATGTTAAGTTGCTATCTATTATCACATATAATATATATATGTATTGTGCTAAAATTAACAGATTGTGTATAACTTAATGAAAAAGTTTTATGGCCAAAAAGTACGATGGTTGTATATATATTAAAAAAAGTTATATTAAACTGAATATAAAGTATTTAACGTAACTATACGTATAGCGGTATACTTTATAGACAACACAAAACTTACAAAAAAGTTCATAATTTTTCTTGATTGTAAAAATGTTTCATTAATTTTATTTTATAATCTTTTCTTTTATTTTCATATTTGATACTTATATTTGTATTAACTTTTTATGTCATAAAAAAAGCATTCTTGAATACATAACATTGAAAATATATTTTTCGTATGTGAGTTAAAATGGTATTCTCTTATTAATTTTTTTTAATGTAAAAATTAGGTTTTGGTTTCCTTACAAGAACACCTGCACGTAACGACGCTTCACTAAAATATGCTACACATAATATTTTATTACACTTAAAAGTGAATTTGTTGTATAAACGACTAAGAAACAGAAAACTTTAATATATATATACAAGTTATATATACTACAATATTATCAAAGAAACCTAACTCAATAATAGAAGCTACCTAAAAAGTATAAAAAAATACTTTTAGATTTTGTATTTATAATACGGAGTTATTTACGCGTAAAATTATTGTAAATATTTTTATAACTTCATGGTGTATAATATGCTGTATAATAAATAATAATATAAGTAGTGGCGGATAAGTTTCAAGTCTCTACGAAGAATTAGAATTAGATAATTTTCATGATTTGACGAATTGTTTTAAAATGTTCAATTTAAAAGCATTTTAACAATTTGTGCATCATATATGTATTTAAAATATTTTTAAGCAGCTACCATGTTAGAAGTTTGGTTAGGTTAGGATAGGTTAGGATTGAAAATTTAAAACAAGGTTTTTCGTAAGTATTTAATAGTGTAATTTAAAAATTAAAAAAATATATTCAAAAATAATTTTTTTATAGACATTTTAAACTAAAATGTAGACGAAATTAGATATTTAAATGAAGAATAACTATGTATTTATTTCATTGAAATTTAAAAATATTTGTTGTTTGTGCTTGAATTTTTAAAGTCTTTTATTATATTATTATTATTTTTTTATACACGCAATTAAATTTTCAAATGTAATGTTTTCTTCAAAAATTAATTCAGCCTACTGTATTGTTAATAGTAAAATGAATTATTTTTGATATTAACTTAGTTATGTAGTCTGACAGGCTGTCTTCGCACAGAATCGTTTTTCGTATATAATGATTTTATATCATTAAATTCAAATTTAACAAATTCATAACATTGACCAAAGTGGTACCCACTTTCCGGCCTTTTTTTTTAGTTGTATTATCATATTTATTTACTTTTATAGATAAAAAATATCCCTTTTAACTTTTTAAAATAAATGTTGCATATTTCTTGAAATTCCGAAGCATTTATGTGAAAAGATACTGTAAAGTGTAAATAATTAGACTTATTAGCTTTTTACTTGTTTGCACTGTTTGTAGCGTGTTACCGGTAATTAATAATTACAATTTAATTTCATTCATTTTTTTTTTCTATAATAATAAATTAAAATTTTCAAATTGTTGTTCTTTTTTTCTTAGTAATCTTTTTTACTAATTACCTGCATAGAAGGTACCTATTACTACCGCTATTAGTTATTACTTATTACCTATTGTTCTAGTATTCCAGTAAGTACTAAAGTGGGGATTTATTGATTCCGCCGAAACTACCTGCTTAGGAAAAAGGTTTATATTGATTCCGCCGGCTACTGTTTATAATATCTGATAGGTACATAACGATTCCGCTGGACACTGTTTTCATCACCCACCTTGTTTATGACGTATTTTAAAATATATAGTCTATTTAGTATAATTTGGACAATATATAGTTATATATTAATAATAATTGTATAATTCAAAATTAGAGTTAAAGTTAGAGTCATAGGTAGGTAATCAATATATTATAAATCCATAGCGTAATACGTACGGATTGAAATAAAATTAATTTATACTCGTGCGCTACACGTATAATAAATACTTAAGGTAGGTAACATTATTTATTTTTATTATTTTATTATTTTTTTTACATATTAATTAAATCCAAATAATATAATTTATAGTTATATATATATATATATATATATTGTCCAAATTATACCAAATAGACTATACATTTTAAAATACATATACAAGGGGGGGGGGGGGGAGATGAACAGTGTCCCGCGGAATCGATGTGTAGATATTATAAACAGTAGCCGGCGGAATCAATAAACACCCACTAAAGTACCTATACTGTTATCATATCAATCATATCAATAATTCGTTATTATATTAAATCGTACTTGATCCTAGAAAAAAATTAAATTCAAATTTAGAAGTTATAATTCGGTGTGTAAAAATAAAAACAAACATTATATAAGCAAATATTGATATACAATAAATTATTTAAAATATTAATTTTTTTCAAATTAGATGTAGGTACAGTAATAATGTAATACTAACGATTAATCTATTAAAATTAATATTAGGTAGGAAAAATAAGTTGTGACATATTATATTACAAATATAACTGACTCCCAGATAGTGTTTAATATTTATACATAAAACTATTTCAAATATTTCAACAAGCTCCAATATAAACATTTATCACAAACAAAAAAGTAATTACCAATAAATCATTATTCATTGTATCTATAATATGTTTTATACAAATTTACGTTTCTGTTATAGTCAACTATAATATATATAGGGACTTATTATATTAGGGTTTATATAGTTGTAAAAAATATATGATGATCAATGATAAAATACAATGGTCATCATCATGTTGTATGTAAATTTCCATAACAGCTATTCATCTAATCAACGACAAAAAAGGTTCTGATTTTATTTATATCACACAATAACACATTCAAAAATGAATATATTTGGATTGTTTATCGTTTAAATATCTATATGGGTTTCATAGAAAAATCTATATGATATATTATTTTAACCACAGTAAATGAACAGTTGACCAAAATGTTAAAACACGCGTCAATGTATTTTAACTTACAAAATCAGTAAACAAATTTAACACCATTTTTTATTACAAAAATATGTATGGGACATAATTTGCATCTAGTTTTACACAATATAAAATTTAAAAAATCTATATCCCTATAGATTTATAACTAAACACACGTATTACGAACAAATCAGAACGGCACACTAAACCTGAATCCCCCAAGACAATCTTTCAAACGCGAACAACGATAAATACCTATCAGAGAATAGTGAACATTGGAATTCATCATAACATAGGTACATGTATACTAATAAACTAGTAAACTACCAATACACATCATCGTGTTATTAAATATTTGCACAGTAATACATTTATATATCATTTATATAATATATAGTGTTTCATAGACCCCGGTTCCAGGGTTCGTTTGATAATAATAATAATAACAACATTATGAGTGTAAAATCGACGTTACCGAGAGAAGTAAGGACACGCCACTTAAAAAGAAACCTGCAATGTTCGTAATACGGTGCGCAATGCGGTCTAGGGCGGTTGAGATGAGGGCACTAGAGACAGGCATAAACGACAGGAGAGTGAAAAAGATGAATTTCTGCTGCTGCAACGGCGCGGCGCGGCGGTGCGCGGTCGACGACGGTCTCTCTTGGGCTATTATTTTGTTTAATCGACAGGTTGACAAAAATCGGAACGGCAGTGCCCTGCAGCCACCGTTTTCATGTTCTCGGCGTGAGAAAGGGGGGGGGGGAAATCATGGTATGGGCGGAGATAACGCGATGGAAAAAAAATTGTTTGACTGTAATAAATCATATTTACGATTACGAAGGGCGACGGGATAGGGTGAACGAGGTATACTATATTATATCATACACACAATATAATATAAAATAAAATAAGAGCTCGGGCGCGCTCGAACACACGTAACGCGTACTATTCTACAATACCTAAACCGAAACAAACACGTGCAAGCGAAGAAAAATATATCTATTATACCCTTCGCTGTATGAGATTTATACCTATGAACGCTCGCGGCAGTCCTCTCCGTTTTTCGATTGAAGATAGAGGGAGGAATATTTTGGAATTCAGACGGATGCTACACAAGAAGTAGTTATGTGTCCGTATATACTACGTATGGTCAGTATAGACTGTAAGAATTGTAGGAATATTAATATACGTAATAATCGTAATATATACACATAATATATATTTATACATTATGTAGGTATACATATGTTAGCCATACAGGGTGTCAATATTCGACCAAATATTTTAAGATTAAAACACACATAAATGTCAGAAGCGCGACGAAATATTTTCTGAGGGATAGATAAATTGTACCTGCCTTTAATACTGTTTGATATTATTAATACAATTTGTATTAATTCAGAATTTCAGAAAAAAATATATTACTTGATATAAATACTTATATAAAACTCAAGGGGGAGGTCCAGATTTCAGACCTGGGATGGATTCTCAAATCTCAATAATAGTTGCACAAATTTTGTACGTATAGTTGACGGAATAATAAAATCAAACGTAGCAGCAGTATTTATATTGAAAAAATATAATAATAGAATAAACTAGATACACGATTGGTGACTATAAAAACAAAAATAAATACACATCGGGTACGGGCAGGTCGGAGGTGTGAGCGCGAATAAATACGTGCAACTCTCCTCTACGCGGTTAAATCGTGACGGGCCGCGGCATCTGCCACCAACGATCGCTGGAAAACGGATTGCGGTTCCGCCGTCGCCATGAGAACGGCGTGTAAAACATAATAATATAATATTATTTGGACGGTTATTCGTAGCGATGATGTTTTCGTAAAATTCCTTCCTGTCTTTCTGACGATAAGCCATCACCACCCCGACGCATAGGTAGGAAACTTATTGCTATACCGCCATAATAATATAGCAAAACGTAACCCAATTTCCATATAAACCCCCAGCCTCTCTACAGTGCAATGATAAATATTTGTATTATCATTATACCAAACGCTTGTTAAAAACACAACTGTTACAATATTCTGAAATGGTCTAACTCACACCGACCGCGGATCGGGCTAGAAACACTTAATCACAATTCTCCGACATCGTCAATGATCAGTGGCGTATTTATTGAGTGGTAACTTTGAGGAAATAGGACTAATTTTTTTTTAGCTAAGTTAAATTTGACAGTAAAATGTAAATATGTATATATTTTATAACCATAATATTACCTGTTAAACAATAACATAAAGATAAAAACCATACACAAAAATCTTAAACAGGCAATACAGCATTATAATTTTAAAAGATACTATAGTGATGGTAATACATCATGCGTTATAAGTTTATGACGCATTAAAGCAGTCTATACGACAAAAAAGGAAAACCTGATTAATTATCTGCTGATTATTAATTTGGTATCAAACAAACAAATACTAATAACTACAAATACTTTTTATTTTTCTTATCACTAAAATATTACAAAAATTAAATATTTTTAGTTAGTTTCAATAAAGTCATCACGTATACTATGTAAAGCCACAAGTCACACAACTAAAAAAAATAATCGAGGAACAGGACACTATCACCACCAAATACAATATCGTTACCATATATCACCATATCGTTTGGTTTTACGCCAAACGAGTACAACATCCGTACAATTTAACATTTCTCGTAAAGATATTGAATGCGATAAATTATGCTGATAATATTCACAGCTGCTGCGTGTTTTAAATAAATATATACACTAATACACTGTATTCAAATTAAGACATTGGAATAATTCATCGATATTGGTATTAATGCGTGTTATAATATGATATTCAATAAAATTCAGGAAATCACTTTTTTAATTGGTATAAGCATGCAAAAGAGAAATGTTTCCTCTTTTCTGAATCATGTACGCTATCAAATACTTAGCTCAAATATTCGTAAACTAACTACAACAATATGTAAGGGTAAATTCCGTGTAAAACATTCCTCTATTTCGAGACAATATTTCTCTTATTTAGTTTCAAATAATTAATAAGATTTTTACTTGGTTAGGTTTTATGGACAGTTAATATCAATTTAACAAAAACAAAAAGGAAACAAAAAATTATTAAAATACTTATGACTTGTTAAAATTATATTGACAGTTATTTAGATGTAGGTAACCATGTGAAAAAAATGAGGAATGGGTGTCATCAGCAATCAACCTTATAATGAGATTTTGTAAAATTGACATGCAGATACAAGTATAAAAAGTCATATTTGCTGATTTTAACTAATATTTAAAATTGTTGTACCAACTGACAATCTTATTACGCAAATCATATATTATGATACATATTGTATAGTATTATAGGTACCTATATACATACATAATAAACATAAATAAAATCTGAAGCTACCTAGTACCTACTTAACGGGAAACATACCTTTATATGTAATCAAAATAAACCAATTTACCAAAGCAATAACTAACTGTGTCACATTAAATACCACTGCGTTGTTGAACCTTATTCTATAGTATACCTACAGTAGTCATATAGGACGTATGCGTAAAATACTAAAATATAAAAGTAATAATTCCTCGAATAATTATATTAAATAAAAATTACAAATTATATACCTATATATACACAATAAACTCCAATGTACAAAAAAACTGAAACGAAATTTTGAAAACATTTGAAAAATAACATAAAACCATAAAAATTATGTTATTGTTATACGTCTAACTTAAAATTATTATAAGTCATCATGTTGAAAAATAAAAAAAAAATTTGAAAAATTATTTATGAAATTTTTAATAACACCATTGATAAATTAAATCACACAATGAATAAGTAAGGAATAAAGTATAAGTTAGGAATAAAGTATAAACAATAATTTTAATTAATTTTAACACCAAATTATTAAAATCGGTGATGTATCATAAAAAAAATGTTCATATTATTTTTGAATTTCAACACAAAATACATTGGAGTTTTAATGATATTCTGAAATGTTTGCTGCAGTAAAAATGAACACACAATATATTTTAATCTACTCGATAAATTATTTCAGTTGAGAATAACTCGCCAATTAAACCATAACCACACACCATAACAGGCAAACTGCTTCACCTACATGATCAATTTTGATGAAATTTGATATGCGTATATGTAAAATAGACACCCACTAGTATTTTATGTTGATCAAAAGTTTCAAGTAATACATAGTTTAGAGGCTAGTTTAAAAAAAAAAAATATAAAGACAATACAATGTTATTCATATCTAAAAAAACTACCTATCAAATAAAAAATGATGTTAAATAATTTATTTTAGTCTCTTAAAAATAATTAAGTAGGTGCGCCTAGAAATATTAGAAAAATTAATTTTTCATGTCACAGGTAGGTACTGAAATATTTAACAAAAAAAGGAAAAAGTAGCTGGTAGCCGCTCTAATGAACAGTATGTGTCGAGTGTACCTTGTTATTGGGTAAGTCACAAACATTACGTATTTACATATGTGTTAAATTTGAATTCAATGATAAATCATACAGCATACAAAACACGATTCTGTCAGCCTATATTTTACTATAAATTATAGTAATAATAGGTATAGGTCGAGTTAAATTTTTCCAGAAATTACTTTCATTATATTACAGTCGAGTCTCGATAACTCGAATTTCAAGGGGAATAAAAATAAATTCGAATTATGTATTTTTCAAGTTAGGTATATACTTTCTAACACAACTTAAAAACACTTCAAAAGGCAAAAAAAAAAAATTGAATTGTCGAAGTTTTTGAGTTATTGAGACTTAACTGTATTAACATTTAATTATTATAATAGTATAGATAGGTATATTTTAATATTTATATTATTATATATTATTGTTATTAACTTTTGAGTCAATACCAACATACCGTGGAATGGTGTGAATAGTATAATAATAATTATTATAGCTTTAAATTAATCTAAATATTTTGAAAATTACATAATGTATAGAAAATTTAGGGAACACAATATCGGAGAGCCCTGCAGAAAGTTTCAACGATTATGTTTTTTTTAATTACAACATGAAGACTAATAGCGTTTGAGAAAACACAATAAGTATAACCAATATTCCAATTGAATATAATATATATTACAACGAAATTAAAACTTTAAACGCATATTAAAAAAAATTATGATTACCTATGCTATTTTCGATATTTTTTAACTTCTACAAAAGAAAATATACAATTGCTATACATTCCATTTATGCTTTTTCAAAAAGAAACAAAAATTTGAATGTTATCAACGTTAATTGAAAAAAAAATGTCTAGGTACTAACTAAATATATTTAATCTATCTGCAAAACTTGTTTTAAATTTTCAATCTTTAGCAATACAAATTTAACATTTTATAAATTATTAACTACAAAATAATTTGCAAATTTTCGTAATTTTGAGGAATATTGTCAACATTTGAACTTTAAATGCTTATAAAATAAACAGTACCTATGTATCTTTAATATTTTTGAGTTGATATTACAACAACCTGTGAGGAACCTAATGTTACATTTTCAAATTTTTTGAACAAGCGAAAGGTTAACTAAAAAAATTGAAAATTGGCCATGCCTATATAGCTTAATAGCTCAAAAAGTGTCCAAATATATAGAAATTGATAAATTAAACATATTATGGTGAACATTTTAAGTATCTACGGTTATTCGTTTTATGAATTACAACAAAATATGAAAACCGTTCCATTATAAATCATTAGTTTACGGGTGAATATATACATGTCTAATTTCAAACACATTCATATTAAGAATTTATGATATTAACCATTTCAAAAGTTTGTTTAAAAAGAATAATTTGATGATATGAAAAAATAATTCATCTTAAATTGCATAACTTAATTAAGATGGACTATTTTGAGATAGAATTAAAATAAAGCGAATGGAGCTTTACTACCAAGTTAGAATCAACTAAATAATAAGGTCGATTCAACCAAATGCAATAAAAAATTATTTTTCAAGGATGAACCCTTAAATAAATTTACATTTGTCCACACTCTTTAAATGTAGAAAAAATAAAATTATTAAATGTCAAAAGTTTATGCTACACACAATAGAAATAGGTACATACACGCAGTGCTTGAATTTAGGGAGGCCGCGGGGAGACGGTGTATCTCTTCTTTTGAGAAAATATTTAGGCGTACCCTTTCTAATTATATTCTTATCTATAAGTCATTTTAATGTTCGGGTACGCCGCATGTACATTTTTTTTACACTATTGCATCCTCAAGCTATAATTTCACAAATATATTTAAACATAAACATAAGATGATATTTAAAAGTATTTAAACATCATAAATCATAATGCCACTCAAATTTTAATTTTTTTTTAATTTTTAAATTTCTTTAGGTACCTAGTACTTGTGGGCTATGACTAAATAGTTTTGTAATTTTAATTTACTTTACCTATAGGTAGAAGATTAAATTAAATTTGTAACATAAGTAGACAGGTATGGATCCAGAGGGGTCCCTCCATTTGGAAATTGTATGTAATATGTATTTATATGTAGGTAAGTATAATAAATAAAATTGTAAATATTGTTATCAAATTGTATTCATAACATTTTTATCTGTAATATTATTTACAAATAAATTATAATATTATTTTTTCTGAAAAAAATGTACCCCTCAGTCCTCACTCTATTTCAGATTTTTAAATTTGGACCTAAAGGTAGGTAGGTACGTAGGTAGAAAGGGTAGGTATAACGTTTATACTATAAACCATACAAAATATAAATGTAAACATTTTATTATATAGGTACTAGTTCTAGTATTTGATTGTATTAAATAAAAAAAATCAATGAGATGTACTATCTTGTTTTATAAAACAATATCACAAATTCGAATAAATAGCAAGGAAATAAATGTTAACAATACACATATTTAGGTATATATAAGATATGTATAGGATTCGTAGACTATAATTGTCTAGATAGGTAGCCAAAACATTATTAGTGGAGTATCAAAAATTATAGGTAGATCTTATTCATACATATTATAGAACTCTCAGTAATGTTGACCTACTGCGCACATGAGTATATACCAGTATATACAATATTTAAGGAAGAAACAAATTGGAATAAATGGCTACCTATTATTTACCAACTTCAAATAAGGTAAGCACTAAGTATTTAAAATAACATTTTTAGATAAGCTAATAAAAATGTTAACTACTATATTTGAATTGTAATAATTAAAAAATAAATACCTAGGTAGGTACATATTGAAATATTATTTAATTCAATCTATACAAAACACTAACCTAAAGAATTCTTCTCCCTTAATTTTCTGAGGTTCAATGCAAACATAAACAAACATAAACGATAAGCAATGAACTGCAATGTTTACCAACATTGTAATTTAATATACAATGTCTATGTTGTACTAATGTACAATATAGATATTATTACATAGGTAAATATTATAATATATTTAATAATAAACCGATAATCTATCAAAAACCTAATGAATATCTCACATAAAAGATATGTATATGGAATAAAGTTCTAACTATAATATAATTTGTTCAATAAAGATTAAAGAAATATACCTCGGAATCTACTTAGTATTTTAAAAGACTTACAGAACAAATTAAAACTCGGTTGTACTAATAAAAGTATACATCAGAATTATATTCAAATAATCAGTTTTAAACATTAGGTATACACTCATCATACATACCATATGGTATACATAGGTACCTACCTAATATTTATTATTGGTGCAAAACATTTACTAAGTTATTTAATTTTTGTTTAACAAATTGCTGGAACTATAGGTACCCAATTTCCATCAAATCATTAAGAAAATGGTTGTTGTACAAAGGTACAATTAAGAAACAAAGAGATGAATCAGATAAAAAGATATTCTGAAGGATATCAACACAAACTTGTGCGCTAGATATGTAAAAACACTAAACTGTTAGATTACAAAACAAATTAACAACAGCATTGAATTACCCATAGAATACCTACATATATTGTTAAGGGTAAGTATATTAGTCTTTAGAGGACATGTCATCAGGATAAGTTGATAGGTTTTACCCAAAGGGGAATCAAACCATCGCAATGGCGATGATAACCTTAGGACAATGAGTATTTAATATATGTTTAACAACAACCGCAGCAAGGGCAATGAAGATTAATATTTCCAAAATCTGCAAGTCAGTCAGTGTGAAGCATTCTATAGCAGAAGTAGGATAGTAGACCCCAGACAAACATAATATTAGAAACACATCGAATTCCATAGTCGTGTAAGATTGTAACAATGAGTAAATGCCAAAAATTAACGAGTAACTACAATACGGGGGCATACTTCACTTGGGTGATAACGAGCTAAATGATAATCTTTATGTGGACAGACCATGGACATAAAATAATAATACTAATACTATACTTATTAGTAGTAGTTCTACGGGTAAGACTTACGGTGTTATCGCGGCTTTTGGTTCAAACTGTTGCTCGTCCGCGATCCGACAACGTCTGGTTGCTGTCGGGTGTCCAACCCGTAAAAACAATTGGGCCGGCGCTCATCGTGATCACTAAACGTCGACTAGAAACCAAAAACCCGATAATAACCCGTAACGATCGCAAATAAACGTATTTATCGTTGTATTCGTTTCACTTTTCGTACGGCTTCATACGCTCGACACCACCGCCGGTTGAACGTCAACACGGAATCAATGGTAGTCGACAGTCGTAGTTCCCGTTGGCCAGGAGCAGCGCCCGACTCTCGGTGATTCGTCGTGTCCCGCCGTCGGCGATCGGAACCGTTGGTGAACCGCGGCATCTACCGCGGCGACCACGCACTCGCTAAAGCTCAGTGTGACCATTACGACGTCTTGTTAGTTGTTTGTTATCGTCACAATGTATATAAAATATATTAATATTATTAATATAATTTCATCTTTATCGTGGTTTTTAGAAAACTACAAAAGGTAATATTATATGTTTTTATTTGATCTTGATGTGTATGGAAAATACTACAAATACTACAATAAGATAATATCTTCTCTACAAAGGGCCGGCGCTACCTTTTGCGAGGCCCTGGGCTAAACTTACCTACCTTATTGAACCAATAATGCAATAAGCCAATAACTATAGTTTATATCCACATAGGCTTACGCATTGTGAAGCAAATTAAAGGCAAAAAATTATTAAAAATGTATGTCCCAAATAAAACAATTTTTTCAATTAAATTTAGTATATTAAAGAGTTAAGCTTTTCCAAAATGTTGACCCTAGTTACACCTATGATGTTCATTGGATATAAAAAATACATTAGCGAAATAGTGAATATCAATTTTCAACTGTTTAATGATTACTTTTAAACGTGTTACACTTGCCAACTTACAAACAACTTATAAAATATATTATATTAAGGTATACATAGTTTCTGTAATTTTATCAAAAGTTATTTAATTACTATAAATTTAGAAATGTAGTAATTATTCTTTACATATTATCTATTACATATTTTAATATTATAATAATACAATTTTAAACATAATAAATTTAAACAAAAAAAAAACAAAATTAATATTGAATATTTACAATTTTTTCCTTGACTTTTTGGACGCAAAATATTCTATTACTTTTTTAAAATCCAATGTATTTGCTGTTTCGTTTTCTATTGCAATCGTAGCCAATCCAGTCAATCGTTTTTGAGATATTGTGTTTCTGAGGTAATTTTTGATTATTTTGAGAAACTCCTTTCTGCCGACGCTGAAGTTATTGGTATAGTTAACAAAATTCGGAGTGAAATTACTATGTTAGGAAAAGCAGTAAAAGCACCGGGCACACTTTCTTTTTCAACTACTTTAATACAATTTTGAGTCACAAATTCTTTGGAACAACAAGGTTCTCCTCAACATTAACTCATCTTCATAATTTTCAATTTCATTTTGGACGCTCTCCAGAATATTTTAAGAAAAAACAAATTGGTCTAAATAGCGCCACGTTGCTTTTCTAGATTTTGCTCAAGTTTAAGTTTTTTCTCTCGTTTTTGTTGGCCTGAATCAAATTTATGATACTTATCTGCTGACTACTCATATTATCTTATTATAGTTTTTTTCTGTTATCTAATAACGAATTAAAAATAAAAATTATATAATTTATATATTGACAAATTACGATGTTTTTACACAATACACAGATCAAGATATTTTGTCTGTTCACGCTCAGAAAGTATTTAAAATTTTAAAATCATTAAACTAGGTATTTAACTATAAATTGTATTCAATATTTTAACAATATTATTACCTGGAGAAATAAATTGTAATTTTCAATACTCTTCAAACAGCTTGGACGACAGTCGAAAAATAATTGAAAATTTTCGGCTTGTCATTATTCGTTAGCACATAAGTTCTCAAAATAGGTATATTAAATCGTTTATAAATAGTAGTTATCGACGTTATCGTAGTATAGTCGGCATATTATGAAATTTGCAGACGCAGTAACGACTCACGATGTGACACTGTGACAGCTGCTCGCGATAACGGGTATGACTATATAATTTATTAAATTTAAGTTATAACGTGATCATCTTTCTAAGAATCCAGGTTTTCCATACCATGCTGCGTGCTATACCGATTGACGTTGGTGTATACATATTTAATATAATATATTAATATTATATTGTAATTTTTTTTTATTACAAGATCTCCCGCCATACAAAATATTTTTCAATGTATTTTTTTAAAGCGCGAGGCCCTGTACAAATGCCCTGTCCCCCCCCCTAACGCCGGCCCTGTCACTACGTCGTGCTATAATAAAAACAGGAGAAGTGGAGTCCGTGTCTTATCAAAATAACATTACAATATTATTTCCCCCGAAATGTTACAGTAGTTGCCTATTTTACTCCTTAAAATTGACATGAACAATATAGCAAAATATAGGCAAATTATATGCAATCTCGGGAGTCTGGAGGCAATGAAAACAATTTATTCGTCGACTACTCAACTGTCGTAGTGTCGTCACTCGTCAATCGTCATAGACTCATCACTCATAGACTTTAAGAAATATACTTTTTTCTCTTTAGTTCACGATCTTAGAAGTAACTTTTATGTTGGGCCTAATATCTATATCATAATTTATTATGTCAAATCGTGTAGGTACATCTAAAAAAAAATTATCACGAAGTAGTCAACGGCCTACCTTGACCACCCATTGCGCACGTTTATGAATAATTTACTCAAATTCCTATATTATACATAGTGTTATTCATACACATGGGCATTCTTATGAGTTATGACGCTCAAAATTCAACAGTTATTATTATTTTCATTTATTTTTTACATTAAGGTACATTACATAACTCTAATAATTGTGCGATTGTATCCCATTATTAGTTCTTGTTTTCTTGAATACAATGTTTTAAATATATTAATATATAATCAACTGCCACCCGGTATAATATTAATAAATTATTGAACTAGAATAAACACACCATAACATTATACCGGTACTATAATAATTAATAATTAATAGTAATAGATCCTTATATAAACTATTAAAATACAAGTTAACAATCATCAATGAGTATAATGTTGTCCCGTTAATAGAATTCTAGTAAATTACTGTCATGTAAATAAATGTTATTTTCATTACGTTTATCGTATATGTACAACTAATATATTCTTGAATATACATAATACTTTTATAATTTACATCCAATCATACTTTCAAGTTGTAAGGTACTGTTATAAGTTGTACGGTTTCCTAGACACGATTGATAGCCGCCACCGCGGCCGCAGCGATAAGCCACGACTAGTAGGTACCTACTCAGCTATATGGAACAGCCGCGAGCAGTACCTATATACATATAGTGCGGGAGTGCGGCTCGATGCTGCGGCACGGCGATCAGTCGCGTCTAGGAAACCGTTCCTTTAAAGGTGTCAACAAATGACAATCCACAGTTCAATTTGATATTCAAACACTAACATTTAAGAAATCAGTGACCAACTTTTTTCTCCACATTTTTATCGACTCTCAGTCTAAGAAAGTTAATTTTAAGTCCTTAGATAATAATAATATTAATAATATTATAATCATTTATTGTAAATATTTAGTATATTTAAAATCAACGATATAATATATTACTATACTATATATATATAGGTCTAAGGTCAAACCTATGGAAGCAATGTCGAAGCTATATTGTAATGATAGTGAACTATCATCAGTTTCATCACGGCTCGTGAGCTTTATAGGTACAACTAGCTGAATCACCCGGCGTTGCCCGGAAAAACTCCTTTTGGGTGTAATTCACTCTGCATAGGTATGGAAGCAAAATCATATTATATTTTAATTTTTAGCCATCCCGCGTGTCGTTGCCCTGAGTTTCGCTTATGGTAATGCGAACAGTATATCATCAGGTAGGCAATCTACCTGCGGTAGATTGCGGACACATTGAGGGGGGAGATAAAATATAGGTAGCCTATATTAGTACAGCTTAATAGTTAAAAAACAATTTGTATAAGTGTACCTAAAATAGTATTGAAGTCATAATTGATCATCCCGGAGTTTTAGGAGTATTTCATATTTAAGTATGTATTAATATACTTAGGGGGGTTTTTTAATTTATTTTTATAGACAAACCGGCGTAATTGTACCTAGATTTGTGAAATAATTCGCATATTATATAACTTGCAATCAAAGGCAACAATTAAAAAACAAAAAAAAAGTTTCGAATTCCACCGTGAATCTTAAGATCCCTGTTTTGCCACCTCTTTAAAAATCGAATATCAGAAACACTCCTTTCTTATTGCGTATCTAGATCATAGAATTTGTATGTGCATTGGTTTATGTTATCGGTGTGCATTTTATCGTTCATTATAATAAAATAGGAGTATTGGGCTGAGACACGATTGAGCATAAAACATCTTTTTGCGACACGATTGAGCATAAAACACCTTTTTGCGACACGATTGAGCATAAATTGTCGGCGTATCAAAGGAAATTGAAATACAAAAGAAAACCAACACGATTGAGCATAAAAAACTCTGCAACGTTGCCATTTTCAATTTTAAACTCTACTATACAAAAATATTTATTTAAATAATGAAAATAATAAAAATAAAAATAATAAAATAGGTTATAAATAATGAAAATAATAAAATCAAAATATTTATAAGTCAATAATAGTCAATAATATAAGTATTTTTGATAATAATAAAATAATAATAAATTAAATTGATATACCTTGGTATCTGTTTCCAAGTTGGCTAACCTAGTTGTAGGCTTGAATATTAAATTCAATTTTTTTTATTTCTCAGATACCATAATAATTGGTGTAATAATAAGAAAATAATAAATTACAAAATATTGGCAAAGTAAATTTGGCAACATCGCATAAAATATTCTATGCTCAATCGTGTTGCTAAAAAGGTCTATGCTTAATCGTTTTATGCTCAATCGTGCTTTACCGATTGGTGTACGCGCGATGCATGAGATTATTTTTATCGATAAACTTCTCGGAACAATAATTGTTATTCTTATCTACACGACGACGACGAACAAAAAGGATTGGTTGCAGGTAGCTGGAAACCCGCGGGCCGCCGTGCCGCACAATACGTATTGGCGGTGAATAATTATAATTGTTAATTACTCCACTAAAACGCAACATTTTTGAAAATCCTTTTTTATTGCACGGTGCAAATATGAGAAGAACCTCTATTCCAAATTTCAAGTCCGTACATTGAGTAGTTTTTGAGATACAGCGATCAGTGAGTGAGTGGTATTTGGATTTTATAAGTATAGATATGATCTTTTCTTACCAAAGTATTTGATATTGTAAAATGTACAACAATGAAACACAACTTTTAAGTACTACCGAAGGAAATAAGGAATATCAGAAGTGTATTATAATCAGACAGTCAGTGGAGGGAGTAATCTTGGGGCAGCTGCCCCTTCGAGTACCTAATTAATGATATGCTGAGTGGTTGGGTACTTTGGTAGCTGCATGGATACTATGAATTAAGTATAAAAGCTATATTATAGTATTTATCTGGTTTGGATTGGTGGGTACTGGCCACGGGGAATAGTAAGTTCCTACACGAGACCTAGCAGGTAAACGATTACATACGTTAGTTCCTACAAATGTGATGTGTTAATTCCTACACCTATATAAAAATGAGGTGTGTAAGTTCCTACGTGGCAAAAACCAGGTACTTATGTTAGTTCCTACACGGCGGAAAATTGATATATGTAAGTTCCTACACGGTAAAAAAAGTTCAAATAAGTAAGTAATCAGTAAGTGTCTACTTAATCTATATTATGGATTAGGCGACAAAATAATAAAAATAGGTATATTTTCATAAATAAATAGAATAAAATATAAATTAATAAAAATCGCATAATGCATTTATAATATACAGTATAATAAAAATCGAATAATACATTTTTTAATACGATTTTTATTATACCGTATACTCGTATTATCAATGCATTATACGATTTTTATTATATTTTAGTATCATCATCTATTTATTTATGAAAATGTACCTATTTTTATTACTTTGTAGCCTAATCCATAATATAGCTTAAGTATACACTTACATTTGACCTTTTTATACCGTGTAGGAACTAACATACGTACCTGTGTTTTACAGTATAGGAACTTACGTACATATGCACCTTTTCCTGTAGTATAGGAACTAACATATGTATTTTTCTTACCTGCTAGGTCTCGTGTAGGAACTTACATTCGCCCCTGGCCACTGGGTGTGGGATATTAGACTTACCTCTGAACAATTTCAAGTTTGCCAAGCCATCTTCGTATTTACTTTACTGACTAATTATCATAATTATTAAAACCAAGCTATAGAGTTTAACAATTTTTTTTTATGACTAAAAACAGTCTATTTTGATCAATGATTTTTCGGGTATATAATATAAGAATCCAGTTATTATAGACTTAGATTTAGTCCCTATAATATACCTTTACTTATACCTGTATAGTGTATACCTAATTCTCTTTTTTTAATGATTAAAATGCATTTGCTTCTGCATATGGGCACCCGTGTTTTCCCCTCTCATTTTTTTCTAAAATATATTTTTTTTTTTTTTATTAGAAATCAAAAAACCAAACATATATTATACATCAACATTAATTTTGTTAAGATTTGATAAACCTACCTCCTGTAATCTTATGTAGCTTGTGTTGGAGATAGGGAGCTATGATCACTGCTAAATATAATAAATAAGTACATATAATATAAATATATATGAATTTTAAAATTCAAAACTACAAATTGAACAAATCTAAAAATCTAAAAACTGAAATTTAAGATTACAAAAAAAGTATTCTTAAAAGAGAAAAAAAGTCTTATTTTATATAGAACAATGTTATTGATAAACATAAGCAATTAAAATAAATTTAATTATGTGCTATACGTATACAAGTACAACAAATAATTGAAACAAACTGGTTTATGTTAGCCCAAATCATTTTCTAACTCCAAGAATAAATATTTGTAGGGCCTTTAATATTTGCTATTTTATCTCCATGTATCTTTTTTTTAACTAGTGCATTTAATATGTTATATATAATATAGGTACTTATACAATTTAATTTAAATTTTTTTTCGCCTCTCAAAACGTATTATTTGCTTGCAGGCGTCCACTTCAAATTTGTTTCTCAATAAATTAACTTGTGAAATTATTTTTATAATTATTATTTTTTGAATTTGCCTAGAGGCGACAAAGGCGCCCATATGTTATCCCCTCTCAATTTTTTTCATTCTTTATAAGCTTAAGTTAACTTTATCTTATTTAATTCTTTGGCAAGCTATATGTTGGGATGATCTTTAAATCATCATTACCTACCTATAGTTAAAAACAAAATTATTTTATATAATTTATTGGGCTTAATTACCTATATAATTGGTAGATTAGACTGCGCAGTCTCATTCTTTCTTCTAAATAATATACCCTCCTGTACAATTTTATTTGAATTTTTTTTTGGCTTCTTAAAATGCATTAATTGTTGTTGACGCCTGATGTGTATTCCCCGTCTTCCCCTTTCATTTTTTTAAAACTTAATTTACTTCTGTAATTGTTATTATAAATATTTTTTTGATTCTTAAAACGCATATTTGCCTGCGTGCTTCCATATGTTTCCCTTTCAATTTTTTTTCATTCTTTAAACCTAAGTTAAATTGATATCCTTTTTAATTCTTTGTCGTCTATAGCTATGCCGGGGTGATCTCTTTAAATAATCATTTGTTAAAAACTAATTACGTTTAGTAATTATTTGGGTTGAAGAATCAGAAGATGAGATTGCAGTCTCTTATTTATATTTCTACTTATATAATTGTATTTTAATTTTTTTTTTAGTTTTTCAATGTCATCTGACCTTGGTGTTCCCCTCCTAATTTATTTTTATTTTTTTAACCTTAATTAATTTTTTTATACACTCTTTTAAACTTTCACTAGTAACTTATCATAGGAAGAGGTCCAGACTCCAGACCACTGAACTGAATTATAGTTATTATAATTAAATTATACTGTATTCAGTTCATTGTTCCAGGGGAACTGCAGGCTATCAGAAAAAAAATTTTAATAAATAAATTGTGGAACAATTGGTTGTTGGAACAAATATATTTCGTTGGAAGAAATTGACTATGGAACAAATGTTTTGTGGAACTAAAAGTAGTGATCTTAATAGTTAAAAAACTTTTATACAGTATGTTCTATTATGTACATATAATATCTAAAATGTAATGTTGAAACGGCATAATATGATATTATATTATGTACATTCAAATTTAGTCTCCATTACAATTTTTATAAAAATCAGCCTTTGCGCGAATGAATACTAGCGTCATCTGGTGAGGAATTCTTAACTACAGAATTGTTGTAATTTTTGAAAAGATACTAGAGCGGTCGGCGGTGTCACCTTATCTAATATTTTCTCTACATCGTGGGTACTGAGTACTAATGTATGTATTATATTACTAAAGCATCGAATAATACTGAAATACTGAATTACTGAGTTATTCGGGCCCACAGGCCACAGTGAGTGTTTTTTTTTATTGATCTGTAAGCAATATTTTATACTAGTCTATGTCCGTAGATCTTGTTTTCGCGAGATGCCGCCGCCGCGATTAGTTATGAACTTGTGCCTCCGTATGCAAGTTGGACAGGTTCGCAATTTCCACCGAGTTTCCATTTCAAAACGGATAGTTTTACTCGCCCCTGGCAAGTATTCGACTCCAGATCTTAGGCGCGTTTTGACGGCTTCAAATCTCACGTTTGTTCGACACAATAGTGGCGATGGTCGCGAACAGCCGGAACTACTCTCTTCAGACAACCGTGTACCTGTGGATCTGACCGAAGATGTTATACCCGAAGCACCAGAAGTGCCCCTTGAAGCGGCAGTCGAACAAGTCGTGATAGCCTTGGTAAACTTCTTAATTGATAAACGTATTCAGAAGGAACTGTTATAATAATAATTTCAATTTTCGACATTCATACAGAATGCATTAGGTGAACAGACACTTGAAAGTGCCGGACTTGGTTCGCTCACTCCTGTAGGATTATTACAAAATGCTTTAGAATTTATGCATGTCTCTTGTGGTTTACCATGGTGGGGTGCCATTATAGCAGGTGAGCAAACATTATTGTATATTTTTTTAAAGTTTTGAATAAATACAAACATTTGTCATAATTAACTGTTTTAAGATAATGTTAATTTAACAATTTATTTCTAAATAGCAAGTATGTACTTATTAGATCAAATGAACATCTAATAATGAAAACAATTAGGTAAATATTTGATTTATACATCAATATTTTCAATAAAAAAAGGCCAAATTAAACTTAAAGTTTACCAAAAGTTTATTGTTACAAAAGATGTGTTGTACTTGGTTCATAATTGTATTTATTTTTAGTATAGTGAACAGTTT